>APFE031556835.1:0-11800 GCA_000404065.3 Pinus taeda
ATATAAAAATATATATATTATACAAAATTCACTCCCAAAACCATTGCAAACCTAGGAGGTTTTGAAAATGTCACTCCTCACTCCTGCTTCCACTCCCACTTCCCGCTTCTACTCTTGCTTCTCACTTCTCTTGCTCCCAAGCAACCTTGTTCTAAAACCGACATGCTTCACATTAATAATACCTCTATGATCTATGTCTAATGTGTGTGTTAATATTTTTTCCTCATGCTAACCTAGTGATCCTCCCAATGAGGGGGCAATAGAGAACACAACATATATGGCACCTTTATCATTTCCTTACATTAGTGATGAATAGGTTGAATACAAGTGAAGGAGGCAATGATACCAACTATTTCTTGGTAGAGAACACATGCATGCCATAAGAGATATTGAAATAAACTATTGTTTGGAAGAGGATGCATGCATGCTAAGGGCACGCTTTTTACACCTTCAGTTACTTCTAGTTTAGATATTGTTTCAAATTTAGCAATTTCAGTTTTGGATAGAGTTCTTCTAATATCAGATCTTTTCTTTTGTTATTTTTAGCATGAATGATTTATTATTACTAAGAGGGTGTAGATACTTAGTCAATTAGAATACTTATGCATGACAAATTCCCATCGTAGGTAGAGGACACATATCTCAAGGAAGGGATGCAAGCTTGCATGCTCCAGTTCATATTTTGATGGAGACACACTTACTTGACACTCTTACCATGAAACTATGGTACACTAGGTGATTAGGTTAGAGCTATTATTTGACAAAGTCCAACCAGATAGGGTTTTGCATGTGTCCATATTTACTGTACTTTCTCTCATCTTCCTATTCTATAAGCGAGATGAAAGGTGTAGTATTGTGTTGGTTATCAAGGTTTTCTTTTGAACTCTTGTAGTGTATCTTTTTCAGTGTTCAATAGAAGGTAGATGCAATTGAGAGTTCAAATATATGTATTTTCCATTCAAATTTTCCAAAATATATATTTTTAAATCAAACAACTTATACCTGCCTCTTTTTTACTGAAACTTTCAAGTTTGCAACTCCTTTGTGTTTAGGTTATTCTTTCTAGGTGCAGAATATGCTTACCATTGTTAATGAAAATAAAGGGATATAAATATAAAGGGGTATAAAATATGTTAATGAAAATTTTGATTTTAAATTGGGAACATGTATTGGGTTCTTATTGGTAGGGGGTTAAATAAAGTGATTTTTAGAGGCATTTTCCAATATGTAGTCAAATTAAGGGTATTGTTTAGTATGCCATGAACGTACATGATATGTTAGTGGTTCATCGAGTGAAGCCCCTGTGCAATAGTGGCACCTCCTCTCTGGAAGATGGCAGAGTCTTGCCCTCTCTAGGCTGAATGACCTTGAGCAAAACAAGACTCACACAATCTCTCTCAATGGAAATGTGACATAATGTATGTATGAATCTCTCTTCAGTGCTCCCATGACTCTCAAGGACAGACCAATATATATATGACCAAAGATTCTCTAAGGAGGATGAATGTGGATGCTTGGGGTGAAGAGAATTTAGGAAGCTTATCCAATAATGTGCCCAAGCCAGCTCGAATAGATAGGATAATATGAGAATCCGAATTGATCTCTTAGGAAACATAAGTCTCTAGAACACGATCCCTGGCTGCACTGTCAACACTAGGAAATTTCGGCTGTAGCCACACATAAGAAGGGATCTCCATGTGGCTAAAGGATTATAGGTTCCTTGATAAGAACTAGGTGCATTCAACTGGGGAGAAAACTATGTCAAAGAGGTAATCAAAATCCAGAAAAACTCAATGAATATTATCACTCATAAGTAATGAACAATGTTTTCGTATCGTTGAGCATACACTCACAATCGATATTGAAGACATATATTTCTTGACTATACTTTCATTCATAGGAGCTCTTGTTTCATTATTCAGTTACCAAAGAGGTGGAGAATCAACCAAGTATTATAGATCCACATATTGTGTTGATGATGCCCAACCAAATATTGACGGGAAAATAGAAATCAAAGATGTTCAATATCTTCCTTTGAAGACAATACTCTTTAATATAGTGTCTATATTTGGAATTGTAGCTCTACACTTGGCTACCGAATCTCAAATGCAATACACATTATAATGTTTGGAGCCAACCATATTTAACTAGTGCGAAAGTGATCTGAAAATGGGGCTCTTAGGCTTCTTGTCTAGCTTACAAGAACCTCTCCCACTTCCAAAGCTTGAATTTTCCCAAGTCTTTTATGATTAACCAATGCGGAATTAATTAATGCTTCAAAATATAGGTGTATGCTTGTATTTGTTTTCAATTGATTATTTGCTTTAAAATCTTTTGTTTGTGATGATATGTGAATGTGCTTAAATTGATATATAAATGCATATAACAGTAAATAAAGTAGCAGTAAAAACAAACACATAAGACAGAAAATTAATTTGGAGTTCACCCACAACTCTTGGGCTACATCTCCATGAGCTCTAGTTAATTCAACTAGGCTCTCTGGGATTATGGTGTAAGTCTTTTACAAGTCTTTGGCTCAACTCTTGTTGTTCTGTATAAAAATAGTGGGTTCAGATACCATTTTATCCCTTCTGGCTCTTGAAGCTCTGGCTTTTGGCTTTGGCTCTTTGGCTCTCCTACTCTGGCTTCTTTCTGCCTTCTGCAACCTTCACGCTCTCTAGCTTTTCACTTGAAATTCAAGTGACCCCACAAGCTCCCTCAGTTGCTCTTCTTCTTCTGTGTTGTCTCAATGATGCCTCCTTGGCTTCTACGCTTCAGCAACTCGGCCACCATCAACATTTTAGTAGCCCTGCACAGTAGCTCTTTGACTCTCTATCGCTCTTCTCTCTCAGCTCTCTAATGCTACTACTTTCAGCATTCAGCAGTAAACAATAACTTGGCCACTGTTCAACAACCCAGCAGCCCTCTGTCTTTGACATTAATGGCCTAAAAAGCCAAAACGTGCTACCTGTTGGTTTTCCCTTTCAGGCTCTGCAACTTCTGGCCATGTCTGCTCGAATCCCTCTTCTGAACATTCATTAATCATTGCATAACGCCCTTTGGGCAGCCGACCACCTATTTCTGCCACAAATGGGGCAATCGACGCTTGAAATCATTAGTAACAGTCGTTCTCTGTGTAAGTTCTCTGTTTACACAGAGAACGTTGTGAAAACACGGGAAATCTGCATAAAACAAAATATATCGGGCTTGAAACATTCATAATCCCGCTTTATAGTGCCATCAGGTCCGCCTGGGGATCGCCATCGCATATCGCGATTGGCCTTCTCCTTGGTTTTCCCTTTGTATTTAAAATACATTGAAAACAATGAAAATTAACGTAAAATGGCCTTGGGCGGATCTGAAATAATATATATTTCCATTCTGGCACCCTTTCGGGTCTGGTTTACATCGCATCAGCGATCCCCTTTGTATTTCACTTGATAAACGAAATACACGAAAACACGTTAAAAATGCCAACAGACAGATTTCAAATCTTATGAAACAGCGTTTATATATCCATCGGGTCGGTAATATCGCATTGGGCATATAACATATAACATATCGGCCCCGCTCCACTGTGTTTGCTGATCATGATCCGCCAATATCGGCAATCGCGGTATCGCATCGGCCCAGTCCATTGCGCTATGCCTCCGACTGTCCCCCGACTGCCTTCACTGATTGCGATCGTCGATCCGCCTGTCACTACCTATGCGATATGCCGTTCAGATTTGGACTGTTGATCGGCCAGATCCAACGGCCCCTATGCAACCACTGTTAAAGCCTCCGATTGCCTCATTTTTAAGGTTTTCTTCAGGTTTTTAAGGCCCGATAGTGTAATGTGATAAGTCCAAGACTTCTCCTTTTGCCGCTTTTTTTGCCCTTTTGGGAGATTTGGAAGACTTAGAGGGTTTTTAGACCCATTATTCAAGGGATTTTTGCCTCTTTTTCCTTTGAAAAAGGGCAACTTCATTTTATGATAGCTTTCCCATCTGAAGTCTGTTTTCTCCCATTTAAGTTGCATTGGATTCAGAATGGAGGGATCCCTGCATGAGACTATGTCTGAGAGAAGCCTGCGGTTTTCATTTTCCTTTGATTTACAAAGGATTTGTGCCATTTGACACCTTTCACCTCTTGCATGAAGTATTTTAGACATAGAGGTTTATCCAAGATCCATTTTTGGATCATGCCTTCCCACTAAAAGAAATTTTGGTCTCCAAAAGACTGATATACTGATCTAAACAGTAAATGAGAGTGACTCACCCTCTTCTTTCATCCTCCCTTACACTTGCCTTTGCATAGTGCCTTTGTACCAAAGTTTCTGACCACTTCCCTTCTCTAGATGGGCTGGTCTTCCTAAGAAGAATTGTCTTCCTCCTTGCCTTCCTGCAGAACTTCTACTGAAATGGTCATAGAAGGTAGTTTGAGCTTCTTTGCCTTGATCATTGATCCAAGGTGGCTCAACAAATGTGAAGTATATTTGCTCCACAAAACTTTCATTTGTACTTGTTTGACAAGCCGCCAACAACAACTGTTAACAAACAACAGGCATACAGACAACAACTAGATGGACTAAACTCCTGCTTCAATAAAAGAAACATATTTTCACATCTTGTGAACACCTCCATGTCTTATATTTGCATACAAATGATGGACTAGATAACAATCCCACAAAACATGCCTTTAAACAAATGACTCTTCAAGTCAAGCATGTAGAAAAATACCATTAGGACTCTCTTTCCAAAATATGAAACTCCCATCATTATCTCCATTTGGAGACCAAGTTAACTTCTTTCAAGTCAACATGGCATCACATGCAATGCATGCATTTCATCCCTCAACTTTCACTTAAGCACAATGTACTTTTGAAGCTAAAATGAAATATACTGTAGATGCATCAATAGACATGCAATCTTAATCGGATAAGAACTCTAACTATTCCTTACCAATCCCTCTCAAAATTACTACCTTTTCCTGCACATCAACATCATCAGGTGAATCATTTTGAGACACATCATTCATGGAATCTTCACTTCCATTCCTGCCATCTTCTCTTTCCACTTTCTTCATATTTGGTGGAAGCATTGTTGGATTCAGTGTCCAACACTTTGCAGCAAGATGTCCTTGCTTATGGCAGTAAGTGCACTACATGTGCATCCTCTTGATAGCATGATTTGCCTTGTCCAATGGAACTTTGGCTTCTTGCTTCTTTTCCTTCTTCTGCTTCTTGTATGCGGCCATTTTCTTCCAACATCTAGAAACATCATGGTTATCCAAACCACAAAAGGAACATGCAACTCTTTTCCCATACATATGTGGGAATTCATCATGCTTTGCAAAATCAAAAGGAATGTGTTTAGAACCAGATTTATACCTGCCTCTTTCACCTTTATTGCCTTCATGAGGAGGTGAAGCAAATGAAGAAGTGGCTCCCTTTGGAACACCATCAAACTATTCAAGGTTGTTAGAGTCTCCCCAACTCTCTGATTCAAGTGTGTGCTTCTAAACACTTGCATCATGCATTTGATGTTTCAAGCTATTGTATTCCTCTTGGATACAACCTTCACACTTTTTAGGTAGAGGACATGAAATGAAACTCCTTCTTGGGATTGTTTTAATGGCTTTCATGGCAGCTTTGGAATTCTTTCCATAAGACTGTCCATAGCCAAGACCCGAATATTTAGGCCTTTCCTCAACCATTATTGGTTCAACAATACCTTGTGCATGCTTTCCCAAGCCCCTTCCTTCATAGCCCATCTTGGACATTAGCTTGGAACCTATGCCTTTAGTATGTTTCTCAAAAGAACCAATACAAGCATTCTCAGAAGAATTTGAAGACAAACTGGAATGGCTTACCTCTTCTTCAAGCTGGTACTTTACGAAGGCTTCTTGGGAAACAAAGAGCTCTGTTTCCAACTCATGCATCCTTTTGAGGTTCATATTTGCAATATGAAGTTGCCTCTCCATTTCCTACAATTTGTCAGCAAGCAACTGCTTCTCTTCCTTCACGGAATTCAGCTGCTTTCTAAGCATACTGCTCTTCCTTCCATCCTCATACATTTCTCTCACCATATCCATCATGGTGGACAATTTTTGTTTCATGCCTTCATCAAGGAACCTTGTGAAGAATGAAAAATTTGAGGACCCACTTGTAGAAGTTGTCATTATGCCAATGAACAAAAAAAAAAAATCAACAAGATAAATAAAGAGCTTATTTAAGCAACCTCTTGCAACAAACCTCTTGTGATTTGGATTGCCTTGAGGTCCTTTGGGATAGAAGAATGCCTTCAGCCCTTCTTTCTATTTTCCCTTCTTGGACTAAGCTATCAACAACTTTCCCTTCACCTCTGCAAACTTAGCAAATAGTCAATCTGCAAACAAGCATACAATTAGTCTCTTGCTGTTCAAACACCTTTCAGACAAGCAGTCTTTGCTCTATCAATAAAGAATTCTAATGTAACCTTCTTAAAGGTGTGGTTAATCAATCTTAAGCTCTGATACTACCTAATCTGAAAATGGGGCTCTTAGGCTTCTTATATAGCTTACAAGAACCTCTCCCACTTCCAAAGATTGAATTTTCCCAAGTCTTTTATGATTAACCAATGCGGAATTAAGAAATGCTTCAAAATATAGGTGTATGCTTGTATTTGTTTTCAACTGATTATTTGCTTTAAAATCTATTGTTTGTGCTGATATGTGAATGTGCTTAAACTGATATATAAATGCATATAACAATAAATAAAGTAGCAGTAAAAACATACATATAAGACAACAAATTAATTTGGAGTTCACCCACACCTCTTGGGCTACATCTCCGTGAGCTCTAGTTAATTCAACTAGGCTCTCTGGTATTATGGTGTAAGGCTTTTACAAGTCTTTGACTCAACTCCTGCTGTTCTGTACAAAAACAGTGGGTTTAGATACCATTTTATCCCTTCTGGCACTTGAAGCTCTGGCTTTTGGCTCTTGGCTCTTGGCTCTGGCTCTTTGGCTCTCCTGCTCTAACTTCTTTCTACCTTCTGCAGCCTTCATGCTCTCTAGCTTTTCGCTTGAACTTCAAGTGACCCCAAAGGCTCCCTCAGCTGCTCTTTTTCTTCTGCGTTGTCTCAGCGCTACCTCCTTGGCTTCTACGCTTCAGCAACTCGACCACCATCAACAGTTTAGCAGCCCTGCTCAGTAGCTCTTTGGGTCTCTATTGCTCTGCTCTTTCGGCTCTCTGATGCTACTACTTTTAGAATTCAGCAGCAAACAATAACTTGGCCACCGTTCAACAACCCAACAACTCACCGTTCAACAACCCAACAACTCTCTATCTTTGACATTCATGGCTTAAAAAGCCAAAACACGCTGCCTGTTGGTTTTCCCTTTCGGGCTCTGCAACTTCTGGCCATGTCTACTCGAATCCCTCTTCTGAGCATTCATTAATCAGTGCATAATGCCCTTTGGGCAAGTGGCCACCTATTTATGCCACAAATGGGGCAATCAACGCTTGAAATCATTAGTAACAATCATTATTTGTTTACGTAGAGAATGTTGTAAAAACATGGGAAAATCTGCATAAAACACAATATATCGGACTTGAAACATTCATAATCCCGCTTTATAGCACCATTGGGTCCGCCTGGGGATTGCCATCGCATATCGCAATTGGCCTGCTCCTTGGTTTTCCCTTTGTATTTAAAATACATCGAAAACAACGGAAATTAACGTAAAATGGCTTTGGGCAGATCTGAAATCATATATATTTCCATTCCAGCACCCTTTTGGGTCCGGTTTACATCGCATCGGTGCTCCCTTTGTATTTCGCTTGATAAACGAAATACACGAAAACACGTTAAAAATGTCAATGGACGGGTTTCAAATCTTATGAAATAGCGTTTATATATACATCAGGTCCATAATATTGCATCAGGCATATAATATATAACATATAAGCCCCACTCCACTGTGTTCGCCGATCGCAATCTACTGATATCGGCGATCTAGGTATTGCATCGACCCGGTCCATCACGTTATGCCACCGATTGTCCCCCGACTGCCTTCGCTGATTGTGATCGCCTATCCTCCTGTCACCGCTGGTGTGATATGTTGATCGGATCTGGACCGTTGATCGGCCAGATCCGACGGCCCCTGTGCAACCACTATTAAAGCCTCCAATTGCCTCATTTTTAAGGTTTTCTTTAGGTTTTTAAGGCCCAATAGTGTAATGCGATAAGTCCAAGACTTCTCCTTTTGCACTTGTTTTTCCCTTTTGGGAGATTTGGAAGAAAGAGGGTTTTTAGACCCATTATTCAAGGGATTTTTGCCTCTTCTTCCTTTGAAAAAGGGCAGCTTCATTTTATGATAGCTTTCCCATCTGAAGTCCGTTTTTGCCCATTTAAGTTGCGTTGGATTCAGAATGGAGGGATCCCTGTAATGAGACTATGTCTGAGAGAAGCCTGCGATTTTCATTTTCCTCTGATTTACAAAGGATTTGTGCCATTTGGCACCTTTCAACTCTTGCATGAAGTCTTTTAGACTTAGAGGTTTATCCAAGATCCATTTTTGGATCAGAAAGAGTTTTGTCTAGCTTGAAAGAGAAAGTTAATAGGGAAAAAACAAGACGTTAACAAAATTTGGATATGTTTCCATTGTGGTCTTCTTTTCCTTGCAAATGATTCCTTTACTATGCATACAAAGGATTTTGATGGAGATTTAAGTCCCAAAGATGCTCGTATGGGGCAATCGATAGATTTGATGGCCCACTGCAGAGGTGGTCTGATGATGAGGTTTACTCCTACATTTTTTAGATGTCTGAGACAACAACTGATTATGATCAAGGACTACCCATGTGCGGGTGTAGATTTTGGAGGTGTCCAGACCTCGGCCTTCCTGATGGCATGCAATGGGTCGATTAAGGTGAAAAGACCCATTGGTTTTGGTTTTTCAAATTTTCAAATTTTTATGTGTTTTGTTCTTATGACAAGACTAATTATCCTCTTACTATGTAGATTTTGTACTAGTTAGCTTAGTGGGGATGCCATTATCGTAGGGGTGTGCACAACCCCTAGTCCACATCGACGCTCTAGACCCTAAGACAATAGAGACATTGATTAAGATCAAGCATAATCTTGAGGGACATATTCAAGGTATTCCTGATATAGGGATTGGCAATCTCCCGACTTGTTTTCACAGGAATTCAACTACGGTACCTAGATGGATTGGTCATCTACTTCGATGAGTTTCTTGGACCATTGTATACTACTATGAGCATAACTAGTTTCTTGGATTTTTGAGCTATATTTTTCTTTTTGGTTTTATTGGCATGCATTCAGATAATAAAGGTCATGGGCCCTATGTGTCTTGGACACCAGTTTTGTTAAAATAAACTTTTTACAAACTTTTATCTATGGAGACTACTTCTATTTACTCTGTCTATTTTGTATAATCATGTGGATGTTTGTCATTTTTTAAAAATGTTGCAAATGTCGATTTAATACATAGTTTGCCATTGCATCAGTTAATGTGTTTAAATGTCTTGGAATATGTTGAAATTCAATGTAATCAAATTCCCTTTCCAAGAGACAAACCTGTAAAAACATCCTTAACATTGACAAACTTCTCACTGAATAGACATTACTCAAATGTGATACTATAAGTTGAGAATTGAATCTGAAAACTAAACAATGAATACCAAGTGAAATGGAATTAGATAATAGTTTAATGAATGCACTATACTATGCAATGTTGTTAGTCGTTCGACTAAGGCGTATCCCATGTAAACTCACTAACTCATTAATAGGCATGTAAATTTCCCATGCAACGGAAGAAAGATTTCAAGTATTACAACTAGCACCATCACCATAACAAATGTAAGGTTGAGGGAACGTCGATATCCACAAACCAAGTGTAACACAAGATTAGCAGGGGAAACAAAAGGAGTTCGTAAGAAAAAATAAAATTGCAACACACCAAAAGATATGGTATGAATATGTACAAAGTACCCATGTAGGAATCTAAGCATATTGCTTTTTCAAATAAAGCCCATTTATGGGCTTAGATAAAGGAATCCCATCATAGTCTACCAGCTCATAGGCACCTTTTGTAAGTGCAGATTTTACAATATAAGGACCAAGCCACATGGGCTTGAATTTTTCAGTTCCTAACTTATCGTGTTCCTGATCATATAGTAAGAACACGTCACCTTCTGAAAAGACACGAAGGTTATCAATTTTGTCAAATTTTACTTCGATTTGTCTCTTATGAGCCTTACTAGCCAAAGTAACATCTTGATGGGTTTTAGGGAGCAATTCGATAACTAGTTTAAGTGATGAGATTTTTCACTCAATCAACAACAGAGCTTCCAAACCATATATAAGTTGGAAAGGCGTAAACCCAATCACTATTTTTGCTGAAGTACAGTATGCCCATAATTCTTAGAAAAGCATTAAATTTGAAGTCCTTTTATCAATTCCTATCATCCGTTGAAGCATAGTAGTTAACACTTTGTTCACAAATTCCACTTGGCCATTGGCTTGCGGATAATAGGGAGTTGAGCTATCATGACATACTTGGCATTCAACTCTGACATCATAAAATTTCGAAATTGGGTGCCATGGTCAGTGACCATTTCTTGTGGGACACTGTATCTAGTAATCACATGATTGAATAGGAATAGGGAAGCGATTTCACCATCGTTCTTATATGTAGGCATCACCTCATTTCATTTTGAAAAATAATCCACTGCAAGGATAATATACCCATGCCCCCCGGTTGAGTGAGGGTTATATGGTGTAACAACCCGTGATTGATTTTACATGTAAATAAAATAAGACCAAGGTCACGGGACACGTATTCCAAGATAAATGGTGGGAAAAACAATATAGTGGTCGTCACTTGTTATTGATTTATGGATATGGAAACTGGCAAAGGAAAAGAGGCAACAATTAACATTTAATTATGTAAATAAAGGAAAATAAGAGAAAATGGAGATGAAGAAACACAAACATGCATGAGAGGGAAATTAAAGGAAAAAATAAGGAAAATTAAGAAAATAGAGACATCAATGATAAAAAGGCTTAAGAGAAACAATTCATAGATTTTTCTCAGTTTTAACTTTTGGATAGTTTTTTATTTTGGCTCTCTCCTTTCACTCTCACACTCTCATACTCTTGCACACTTAGAGTATTCTTGGTGCACTCTAGTATTCTCTTGGATTTGGAGGAAGAAAAGAAAGTAAGCAAAGGGCAAGAAAAGAAGAGAAAGGAAGTGCAAGGAGACAGTTGGATGAACAACTAAAATTGGATTTTTTTATTTTTTATTTTGAGGTAATAGGTTATATGTGTGATTTCCTTTTTGGTTTACCGATGCATGATGCATGTATGTGATTCTCTGGTTGTGTGATATCATTGGCATGGATATTTTCCTGGTTTGACAATGATTTCATCATTGCCTTGCCAATTCTTGGATAGCCACGGTGTTGTGGGTTTCACACTTGGTTTTCGATTGGTTTTCAGGTTCCCTCTAGCTATGTGTTGGAACAAACACTCTGGAGCCTTGTAGCATCTTGGGTTGAGTTACTAGTTCTTGGATTGTTAGGCGCCTATACTACAAGTATAACCCCTTATTGTTATTACTACAACCCCCTTATTATATTGCTATACCCATGTAGTCCCCATATTGTTACTATTGTGCCCCATAGAAGCCCACTATTGTTATTATAGTGCCCTTACATTATTATTGTTATGTCGACTTTGATTATATTATGACCCCTTAGACTCCTATATATAGAAATGAGGTCTTTCATTTGTATCATCCAAGAATT
>APFE031556850.1:0-26298 GCA_000404065.3 Pinus taeda
TCCCATGAGGGAGTGAGGCATAGACCTACTCTGATATGAACTTAAAATTGAATAATGCACACACTTACATTGATCGAATAATATAAACTATATACATGAAGTTTTTTCTCAATATAAGGAAACTGTCTTGGACACGTAATGAGTTGGTTGAGAGAATATCTCAACCACACACCAATCAAGGAAACAACTAGATCTAAATAACTCCTACAGAACAGGAACAAACTCCTTTACATAGAATGAATCACAACTAAGACAAGTAGGAATTATACTTTCAAGTTATTTATGGATGAAAATAAATCTAAAATTGTTCAAATTGAGACAAGAAAAATGTGACTTTTATTTAATTAATCAAATTCCAATTATATTAAATATCCAAATTTATAATTAACATAAACTTACTATTTTCATGTATATTAAATATTCAAATATATAATTAACATAATATCAATTTTTTGTAGATCAAATTTATTATAAAAATGTCTCTCTGCTTTATAATCAAACTCTCATTATATCAAATATCCAAACTTATAATTAACATAAACTTACTAGTTTTATATTTATTAAATATTCAAATCTATAATTAACCTAAGTTGAAAGCGATGTAAATTAAATTTATTAAAATAATGTTTTCCATTTTATATTAAATAATCAAATTCCAACTATATTAAGTATCCAAATTTATAATTAAGATAGACTCAAATTTTGGAAATAAACTTTATTTAAATAATATACTTAAATAAAACAATATTTAATTTTATTTAAATAATATACTTAAATAAAACAATATTTAATTTAAGTTTCATTGGTGATCTTCATAATGATGGTACATTGTGGGGAGAAGTTTTCTTTGGGACACCTTCACACTTTCCACATTCTATCAACAGCTATATGCATGAATTTCATAATAACCGACAATATTTATGGATGACAATAAATCCAAAATTGTTAAAATAGAAGAAATATGTAACTCTTTTTAAATTAATAAAATTCCAAGTATAATTATCCGAATTTGTAATTAACATAAAAATAGTAATTTGAAATATCTTAATTATCCCAATCTATAATGAAAATAAACTTAATTTTTATCTATCTATTTAATTTATTGTTATTTTTATTTTTTTTAAAAATTATTAAAACAATGTTGTAACGTTACATTCAAATAATCAAAAACCAACTATTTAAATTCAAAAGTTAAATTCAAAAAGATTTACTAAATTAATATATATAAAATCAATATATATTACATAAATTTACTAATTTCATATATATTATATATACAAATTTTTAATTAAGGTAAACTCAAAGTTTTGTAAATGAAATTTATTAAAGCAATGTCTTTGTTCTTTATATACACTTTGATGTCTTGGTTCATGGTTTATGTGTGAAGGTGCAAGGTTTAATTGTATGAATTTATAGATGTGCATTTCATGATTTATGCTTATCAATAAATATAGTTGGATGTTGTAGCAATCATGTGTATAGTTGTTGAGTGGAGGTGGGAAGGAAGCTTTCTTGCTTCCGTCCTCTGCACTCTCTACACAATGTATTAACAACTATACTCATGATTTCTACAACATCCAACTATTTATTGATGAACATAAATCCAAAATTGCTCAAATTGGGAGGCCAACAAAATGTAACTTCTTATTCAATTAATCAAATTCCAATCATATTAAATATGCGCATTTATAATTAACATAAACTTATTAATTTCATGTATATTAGGTAGGGGAGAGGGCGGGACAGACAAGAGGAGGGTGGGGTTGATATACTCAAGGAAAACAATGCACATATAAATATATGTTTTCTTTTGTTAATTTCCATAACTTTGATATGTTGTGCCAACTTTCGTCCTCACTTCACAATGCATCAACAAATATACACATGATTTCTATAGCATCCAATTATATTTATGGATGAACATTAATCCAAAATTGTTCAAATTCTAAGAAAAGTAAGATGTAACTTCTTATTCCATTAAACAAAATCCAACTATATTAAATATCATACACTTACTGATTTCATATATGTTAAATATCCAAATCTATATTTAAGATAGACTCAAAGTTTTCTAAATAAAATTTATTAAAACAATACACTTAAATAAAAGATTGCTCACATAAATTTAAGTTTCATTGTTAATATCCATAAGGTTGATATATTTTGTGAAGTGCGGAGGAAGCTTTCTTACCTCACTCCTCTGCACAATGTATAAAAAACTATGCACCTAATTTCTATAGCATTTAACTATATTTATGGATTAACATAAATAAAATAAAATTCAAAGAAACAAGTAAATGTAGCTTCTTGCTCAAGTTGTTTCTTATGTAGCATATGACGAAGGCTGATGTAGTTGTATTTTTATTTTTTTGCAATTGCTAGCAACCTTATTTTAGCAAAGGTGAATGGATTTGAGTGTTAGTATATGTATGCCATGTATATATGCCATTGAGATGTGGTTGAGAGTATGAAGCCATGTCTATTTGTGACTTGTATCTATATTGATGCAGAACCATGTAAACTTAGTAGAGATCCTTGTGTTTAATATTGGGTTAGAGTATTGAGGTGTCTTTAGAGTTGTATATGTTGTTGTATATGATATGTTGAGAGTGTGTTGACATTGCTTGTAAGGTTTTCACATTGATTCTATTGTGGAAAACTTGATGTGACTGGTTAAAAAAATGTATATGTGAAGTTAGAGTTTTTTGGTCAATTTTTTCAGAGAGTTACATTGTTGAGAGAGTTTTGTTGCTTTAATAATACTTGAGAAAGTTTTGTTGGGTTGATGAGGTAGGGGTTGTCGAATATTTTGTATTGCAGAAAATATTATTTTGAGGAGCTAGATATATGTGGATCTATTAAGAAAATAGATGAAATGTGGCCTATAGATCATGGAACATAAAATAGTGGGTTGAGTCCCAAATGTATGAGAGGTGGTCCACAAGGTTTGAGAGTTGGGGCCTTCAATGTGGTAACTATTGGTTTTATCAAGGAGTGGTGGCTTCCTTTGGGTGGTGGCCTCAGAAACTATTGGAGGTAAGGGCATGCAATAGGTTCGGGCCTGCATATTTTTGGAAATGATGGATTTTGTCGAGTAGTGGATTGTAGTAAGTGTATTCTCACATGCATCACGAGCAGGCATGAACACTGGTGGTGGCCAGTGAATTATGTAATAAGAACATTTTAATAATAAGAAGAAGAACGAGAAAAAGTGAATGGTAGTTTTTTCTCCTGAAATGGTTTGCACCTAATATCTGGTGTTAATATGCTTGGTTACATTTTGATTTATGTCTTATGTGTTTCACATGAGTATTGTTTCTCTCATGGTTTGTGTTCTTGTATTACTTGTTTCTCATACAATTTACATTGCATACGTTATTTGTTGTATATTGTGTTTTCAACCATTAATTGGTTAGATTAAAAAAGAAAAGGCAATAAGTATTAATAGATGATCAATCCAACAAAAAACTGATTCAACTCATCCCCCCTCCCCAAAGTATTGTCAAGCACCAACATCTCCAAGGGCATCCAATGTTGAATAAAATGTAGATGAAAAAAACCTAAAAAGGGCCCTTTAGCTTAGATAAGATCAAAAAAATCATTCAAGGTTTCTTTTTCATTGCCAAATGCTTTTAATTGCACCACAAAAGCCCAAGGTTTGCAAGCTACTCCTTAATAAAGACATACACCTTGCATAATAAAGCTTATAATGTTGCTTCCAAAAGCATGAAATTCATTGACATTTCCAAATATAGAAGCCAATTTATCTCAACTTTCTTTTGAAATGACAGATTTCTCCATGGTCTTTGACTTCATCATATTTTAACAAAATACAATTTATGCAATACTTTTGTCCAAAAACTCTAGAAACGGTCCAATGACCTCTATACAATAATAAAAAAATATTTATTGCATAAATATTTTGCTTCCAAAAAAAACTCTTTCCACAAAAGTTTGGGGGAAAAAATGATAATTTTGTGGAAAATGCTATAAATGGTAATTGCACATTGGTTCATTGCAACAAAAACCCTTTCTTCTATCCTTGTTCCAAAGATAGTTGAACAACAAAATCTACAAATAACTCTAATTTAGGCTTCTACATAAAAATTATGATGACTATCTCAACATTCTTATCTACATTCAATATCTTATCTAATATAATTTGACCCAAAATAAAAGTGTACCATGATCAACATACCTAAAATGTAATGATTTGAGATATTTGGAGTAATGAATGCCCTTTTGTAAATCTAGACATCACCATAGAATCATAAAAAAAACCAGATCTACAACAACAACAAAAAAATGTGACGTCCTATCTTGATCAAAGATAATCTAATTGGAGCTAATAACAAATTTCTCAAAAATAAAATAAATAAAAACTAACTTGCTATCAACATTATAATACCATGTAAGCATGCAAAAAACTAACCAAAAACCAAATTACTAAACTTAAAATACCTTTCTACGAAAAGAGAATGAGAATGATTGAAGCGCAAGACCTCCGGACATTCTCCTATCCTTTGATAAAGGATAGCCTCAATTTCGAAGAATGATTGAAAAACAATTGAAAAGTCCCTTCATTGCTCTTATAACAAAATTACATTTATAAATCCAATAAAAATTTAGAACCATAACTAAAAGATAAAACAAGCACATCAAGATATTGCTTAAAGCTTTTTATTAGAAATCTAAAGCAAATTAATTTTCCTCAAGGGCATGGTGGCAAGAGTTTTAGCCCCAAGGGTTAGCTTAGTTGGTCAAAAGCTGTGCCGCCATCAGGAAGTCACAGGGTCGAATCCACCTGAAGCCCTTGTAGTCAAGTCTTGAAGTCACACGTCGAATCCACTGAAGCCCTTGTGGTCAAGTCTTGAAGTCACACGTCGAATCCACCTAAAACCCTTGTGGTCATTGTAGTAGGTCTATCGCCCAGGTTTTTCCATTTCATATTTTTAAAGATAAAAAAATTTTAAGTTTAAATTCAAGGTGAATAAATACATAGGCCTTTGTTATAAAACAAGGCTTTTCATGAAAAATAAATAAAAAAAATACCCCCCACTTCTGCCCTTCACAGCAAAGATCCTGCAATGATTAGAGGAAAAGCATCCCATGCATATTATGCTGCTACTTCTCACTACCGGAAATATAAGAGGATGTTTGCGTCTACCAGAAGTCAATGCTTGTCTGTACTAACGAGGAAACAATGAGACTGTGATAGATCCGTGAGAAGCACAACCTGAGCTTGCAGGGTCGGATGGGCCAGTGAAATTTGTAGGTTTCCCAATATCCGCATCCATGAATGCCGGTTGTGTGGGCTGAACGGTAAACTCTGTATTGTTGGTTAACATCGATACAACCTCTGACATTGCCGGCCTCAGCGCGGATGAGCCTTGAATGCAGAGAAGCGCAATTGTGATCACTCTTGACATCTGCTCTATCGGGTACTGCGCTTCCAGTGATGGGTCCACAATATCCAAAACGTGGTCTTGCTGAAATTGATTCCAAGCCTGCACCATAAGCAAAATCATTACTACATTCTTTTGAATTAAGTGATTGTTCATGAGCTGCTTATCATAATCATGAAACCAAACTTTTCTAATATACTCGATACCCACCCACTTCAAAAGAATCTGCATAGAGGCATCCAATCTTGCATCAATACACTTTCTCCCACTTACAATCTCTAGAACCACAATTCCATAACTATAAACGTCGGCTTTTTCCGTTAACTGCCCATGGACGGCATACTCTGGGGCAGTGTAACCTCTGCGTCATAACAAATCTCTGTAAGCTAAAATAAATGCCTGGATACAGAAGATCTTCTAAGAATAAGAAAAAATTGAACTGCAGAACTTACAATGTTAATAAGTCAATAAACCAATTGCACAACTTACATTGTTCCTCCCACTTTGGTAGAAACATGGGTTTCGCCTTCTGGAAAGAATCTAGCCAATCCAAAATCTGCTATTTTAGCATGAAATTTGTCATCTAAAAGTATATTGGGACATTTGATATCTCTGTGTATAATGCAAACATCGGATTCCTCGTGTAGATATGCAAGTCCTCGTGCTGTGCCCACTATAATCTTTAAACGATTTTCCCAACTCAAAACATTTCGTAACTCTCCTGTGGAGCTCCAATACAAGTATTTGAAAACCTCCAAACAAATAATTGAAACAACACACGCTATTTTTTAAAACAACTTGAATCTTGGAATAAGTATTGATCACAGGAACCTACTGAACAAATGTTTGTCAAGACTGTTATTTGACATGAATTCGTAAACCAGCAAGCGTTCATGCCCTTGCGTGCAACATCCGAGTAAACGAACAAGATTACGGTGACGGACGCTGGTGAGGAGCTTCACTTCTCCCAAAAACTCCGCCGCAGCTTGAGCTGTCTGCCTTCCATTCAGCTTTTTAACCGCGACATCCGTACCATCAGGAAGATTTCCCTGCTTATCGATTAAATCATTAGAATTAATCTGAAAATATCGCTTGCATTTGGACAAAACCATCAAACCCGCTTTTGGTATTATACCTTATAAACTTCACCGAATCCTCCTCTGCCGAGCATATTGTTTCTGTCAAAGTTCCCAGTCGCTGTTCTTAAAACTTCGTAATCGAAGAGAAATTGATCGAAATTTCTCCTCGCAGCAAGATTCTCATCTACGGGGAAACATGATGAAAATAATTTTGTAACCACTGTCCAATACGACCAAATTAAATAACTCTGAATAATTAGCAGGGAAACAGCTATAATGCAAGGAGGTATAATAACCTGTCTTGTCATTGCTCCTTCGGTGTCTAACACGTCGATAGAAGGCTATCCAACACATCACCGCAACCAAAGCTATTCCGCCAATGCATCCTAACAGTATAGGTATTAGTTTCGATGACGATTTCCCCGACGACGGTGTTAAATTAGGCGATTTCCCCGACGACGGTGTTAAATTAGGCGTTGCTGCGTTTAAAATTAAAGCAGACAAATCAAGGTAAGTGTTATATCAGAACGAGAATCAAACAGAAAATAGTTGCAGAAAATATATAAGACTCTTACGGGAAGTTTCGTTGTCTGTGAAAAACGAATAAGTTGAATATCGCATAAAACAGCCGGCCTCGAGACCTCGACCTTCACGATTTGGAGGACAGATGAGTAATTCATTCCTGGCATTTGTCAGGCATTCTTGGCAGCTACTGTTGATAATGGTGGGCCAACATTGAGCGAGGCCATATAAGGAGCCATCAATGGAGCCAACAGCATAACCGTTATTTGCGGAAGCGTTGGCAATGAGTTGCCTGCATAACACGGTGGCTCTATGAGAGAAGATCTGTGGATCTGTGTCATTTGTGGAGGTACAGAGAGCGGAAGCCCCATTGTCCACATCCTCACTATAAAAACTGGAATTCTCATAGCGGAGGAAACAACCGTCGAGATGAATCCGACCACCATTAGAAAGGGGGCACTTTTCCTTTACTTGAGTCTCCGCTGCCATTACGCATTCTGAGCATTCGTGGGCGGTTAAGTACTTTCGACACACTGCGAGGCCGTACACAGGATCCTTTATGCCAAATTTGTTTTGCGTTGAAGTAGCGAAGCCGTTAGAGAGATTTGAGCGGAGGTATGTAAAGACAGCATCTTGATTTTCCTGAAACGCTGTGGCGTTAACATACGAATAGGTTTTTGGGTCGCTGCACCCAAAGCCCACCTGTGTAGACTGGGGATCGTCTGCAGCCACCACAACTACAATCATCATGGCCACCAGAAACGGGAAATGGGCAACTACAGCCATCAGTCCTGCCAACAACCGATCTCTGGAACACGAACTAACTTGATCCTCACGTTGAAAAGCACATATTCGGGGTTTACGTAAAGTCATGTTCAATTATTGCAGGGACCACTGGCTTTTCCTTTGCCGACATATCGGAGAACTGCTTCGGTGAAATCGACGTACAACGCATGTGCACACTTGTTTATTGGCAGTGGAGAGAAATATAAGTGGTATTAGTATTTATTAGTAAATGGGTTTATTTATTTTTATTATTATCATTTTAAAAGATTATGCTTTTAAATTAAATTAATTTTAAATTACCGTTAATTTGAAAATAATTTGGCGTTTAAATTTCAACCAATTTTTAATTAACAAAAAATTAGTTGGATTATATCATTATATTAATTAATTTTAATTTTTAATGTGAAAAGTTTGATGTAATTAATTTGTAAATTTATTTTAATTATAGCTGGTGGTTTGGAAAATGGGTTTTGAGTCTTATTCAAAGATTTTGAGTCTTAGTTCACATTTTTTGACATGATGTTTATTAGGAGATCTTTCCAATACTACAACAATTATATTAATCTCAGCTAGTATGCAAATTTGATGTCCTTTAAATTCATCTATAGTGTTGGTCACCATGGTAAAGAAAGATAACATGTCATGAAGTTCACACGTGATGCCTTTAAATTCATCTATAGTGTTGGCCACCATGGTATAGAAAGATGCCATGTCATGAATTGGCCTATAATACTTAGCATCATGGTATGGAAAGATGTAATGCCAATGCCTTGTGTTCATGCATTGTATGAGAAGATGCCATGTATGTGTCTCTTATTCATGCATGGTATGAGAAGATGTTATATTTTCTCATGCATATGAGGCTCTAGAAGGTCCAACATAGTAACTCTCATTTAGGGTTGAGGAAGTCAAAAACTTATCCCTAGTTAAATATTGGACAAAGAGAAGGGATTTCATTCTATGTCATTGTATTTGTCCTATAGTTATGAGGTCGACTAAGAGTTAGAGATTAAAGAGTAGAACAAAAAAATGATAAGATTTTGTAACAACTTTACATACCACATAGGGTACCTTTTCCTTTAGATTTTCATATTCCCAAAATAGAAAAATAGAATTACTAGACTAGATTTTCTCCCCTAATAGTTTCCCAAGTAAATTTTACATTTATTTGTAGACAGTGTATGAATATTTATTTGCTTTATAATTTTCACATTTCAAAGATTATATAAGTTGATGTAGAAAACCTAGATAAAACCTAAAGTAATTTGAAATTCACAATATATATTTTAACTATTTTATCAAATTTATTGTGTGACACTAATGCAATAAAACTTCACAATAGTTTACAAATTAAAATGAAAAATTAATATAACTTTTTTAATATATTAAAAATAAATATTTATTATAAGTAATAATCTCTTAAATGAAATGTAAGTATAATTCTTTCCTTCTTATTTGAATTTAGTTTGGATGGATAGTTATCCTCTTTACTTAACATAAGATAAAGCAATTATGAAATTTGAATCTCGTGATTTACATCCCATTTGTTAAAATAACTATGTTACACTCTTAAATGAATGTATAATAAAATTTATCTTGGTACCAATAAATTTTCTCTTTCCTAATATCAATAAACTCTTTCTTACTTTTAAACTAGAACAAAAAATGTATCTTTCCTTTAAAAAAATATGATTTTTTACTTCAACATTTAAAAAAATATAAATGCATTCGAGAAAAGTAAGGACATCTAATCATATGATTAAATAATTTTTTTAATATCCCAAAATAAAAAATAAATAAATCGGAAGACTCGAGCAAAGGACCAGCTATTGTTGAATTAATTTAAAGAAAGAAAAAACCAATTGCAGCTGAGTAGAGCAGTAGCATTTTTTTTTTTTCAATGAATTAAAATAACAGAATTAGCACCAGCTCTATACATGTGAGGTACATGTTCTAAACTATATTTATCCGGATGGCCCACACATTATAAAAACACAATTATGTCAACTAATGATCTATAGCAACTACCATCGACTAACCTTTTAATCGACCGTGCTTTGGGAGATAACTATGACGACGTTGAAACACTTTTTCTTTTCGGGAAAAAATATTTTATGAAAATATGGTAATATATATGTATTCTCAATTACTCTATATATATATATTTTTCAAAAATTAAGGTTAAATAGATTTGGATGGAAATTAAAATAAAATAATATTTATTATTATTAATAATATTTATATATATATAGATCTACTTTTTATATATAATATATTTAAATATTATTTAATATAATATATATATATATATATATATAATATATAAAGTTACATAAACTGTATTATGGTGCATTCTAGATAATATCTTTGTAAAGTATATATATGTTCAAAAAAATATTGTTTATAGTTTTGATTGTTTAGAATTATAAATTTGTTGAGTGTTTTTTGATAAAAGATCTGTTGCAGTATTTCTTTCCCTGTAGATGCGACGACATGAATTAGAATTAAAAGATTGTTTGAGTTCTAAATTTTTTCGAGAATAAGTAGCATTGTGATGCCATTACATGAATTAGAATTAAAATATTGTTTGAGTTCTAAACTTTTTTTAAGAATATGTAGCATTGTGTGATTGTGGCATTTTTGAGTTCCACTAAATTATTCGATGACATTTAAAGAATACCCAAATCCTTATAAAGAGTGAAAGTGAAATTCTAATGCCCAACATAGCAAGAATTTTAGAGAGAGGAGTTCTGCAAAATTGTTGGATCTCTTGCCAAATACAATTTTAGATTTTAGCAAGTGTTAATTATTAAAATATAAGATAAGTCCACCTCCAGTGATTCCTTCCCCGAATAAGCCGCAATCAAAGTATAACCAAAGGATTTGATGATTAATTTCTTTTTTGTAATTTTATTAAAAATGAAAAAAAAATTACATATAAAAATTGAATTGAATCTATTTATTATTATAATCTATATCTCCATTTATTACATTAAACATTTTCATTGTCCACATTTTGAGCCAACAAGTGTGGCTCATGGTTCACAACAGGATAAGTTATATTTATTATTATTATTATAATTTAAATTTAATAGATCCTACAACACCCCCTCATGAGTAGTAAAATTCCTTATATTAAATGGTGGTACAAAATAAAAACTAAATAATTGGTTTTATTAAATGTCCAATAATAATAAATAAGAAAATATTTTTAAATAATTTAGAAATTTAGGATATTACAATAATCTTAAAAATGATTGTATAAATATTTCTGTTTTTTAATTTAAATTTCATATTTACAAATATAGTTAACTTATATATAAATAACTTTTTTCATCATATTTCTGTGAAAATAATACTTTAATCTATAAGTTAACTACACTATCAAAAATTACTATACAAATATTTCAGAAATATATATAAAATAATTAGAAATTAACTCCATCAAAAAAATTAATACAAATATTAAAATATAATGACTATTACATCCACATCAAAAATAGACTATTATGAAATAAATAATAAAAGAGAAAAACTACCAATAAAATTGAATATTAAAAAATATTTTTTAATATTTAAAAATTATATTTATTTTCCCAATTTAAACCTTAGACATAATATTAATCTCATTATATTCCACAGACAAAACCATTATTAAAATCTTGCTTTCAGAGCTACTGATAAATAAATGACAATATTCAACAGTTAGCATTTTTAATAAAGCAATTTAAAAGCCAAATATACATATTAAAGACATTATTACATCAAGTTCAATGGACAGATCGGCCTGTCTCTCAGACGGTTTTGTCTTTTATTTGTTGAACGGTCAAGGAAAATAGGGGTCTGTTCTCCCAAAATTAATTTATAACGTGTACAGAGTTCGCGTAGACTTTCTATCTTGTACCATTCGTCGTCCCACTTTTTGAGGCATGAATATTTTGTGGGTTGTTCCATATAGAAGGCGTTATGTACGGAGGCCACAATTTTCACGTAACCCTCATTAGTTGACATGGTTTCCTACACGATACGTAACCCTTATTAGGTGCCCCGCATGTTTCCGGAACCTAAGATTCTTTCTCACACGTGTCGAGGCAGTGGGACAGTCCGCCAACCAGATCCGCTGAGAACGGAGACTGATTAGAACCGGCGACCCCACACATTCTGGTATTAAGATCCCGTCAACACGTCTTGTTTTTCCTCTAATTTCCTCTGTTGAGTTTTGTCTTGCATTAGTAATTCGATTGCTATCAAGACAACAAAAGAGACATGTTTCATTTTGGTAAATATAAGTTCTTGGTTTGACTCTAATCTATCCATTTGTTTCTGCAATGATTCCATTGCAATACCTTCATAGGAAATTCATGTATCCCAGGTTTCCTGCCATGTAAATTTACTACTAAGTGTTAGAATCGTTAGGTGTCTATGAAACACTAAGGGATGGTAAGCCCTTATGATTCTTGCCACATGAAAGAATTAGATTATTAAAACAAGATAAAAGCCACAACATGAAGGGTTCCTTAAAGTGCTCACACCGATGAACAATTGTCAACAAAATTTTTGGTATCATCACTTCCCAAATTAATACTTTACACCAACTCAATACCTACAAGACATGCCTAACAAACATTGACTTTATTGCTCGAACAACGAAGAAATTTTGATTAACATGAAAAGTTTATGAATTACCTTTTTGGCATATGTGAGAGCTAATGCCTAGGTGGTGCTAAGAGCTCCCCACTAGTTTTGAGACTACTATCATAAGATACCATCGATTTTGGAAAGTCAACAACAAAATTATGGACCTGAAGGGTGCACAGAGGCTTTTGTCCGAGTATTTGATCCATATCCCCAAAATAACCAAAAATTCTTTACCTCCTCAAGACCACATCAAAGAACTCCACCATAACCACTATTAATATATGTAATTTCTGCAATGAATACAAAGCACTGCATAGAAGGTTTAATACTTTCTGCACACAATAAAATATATCCTATCACTTTATCATCAGTGGCTCGAAAACACATGAATAAGGGATAGAATGATGACGAAAAACTAATAACATGATTCCCCCAACTTTTGTGCATGATTATGTATTCAAGCCTAATTAAATTGACTTTAATATTGTTTTATGCATTATGACTTTGGGAGAGGAAGCCACGTTGATTTTTTTGCCCTCTCCCTTCTCTAAATTTCATTTTTTTAATTCAAACAATTTCATAGTTAAGGGATGGCAGAAATTGAGGAGTATCCATTATGAACAAAGAGCCCTTCCTGATTTACACCTTCATTAGCAAGACAACCTACTTCAACATTATGTGATCTCGGAACATTATAAAAGACGGGTTTTGAAAAGGATGGTTTCAAAGCTTGGATCATTTCTATGATATCTCTTAACTCTTTTGCACTCTTTTGGTAATGTTTCAGGCATCAAGTGTTATATAATTATCAAGGAATCACCCATTACAACCAAGTTTTCAATCTTTGTTTCTCTCGTTAATATTAATCCTTGTAGGAACATTTACGCTTTGGTGGGGTTATTTTCTGATTGGCCAAGGCCCCAAGAATAGTCTATTTCATTGTTTTTTCAAACTTATCGATAATCCCTCTCACTCTTGCCACCCCTAATAGTTATTAATTTTGTTAATAGTTCTTACAAACTATTTTTATTTGGAGACATAAATGCCAATATTTTTCATTATTCATATTTTGTATATTTTGTATATCAATACTATTTTTAGGATGCATGATTGGAAAGGCAAGATGTTAGTGTATTCCCCTTATTGTATGGCTACACTAACACTAAGAATAAGGGGAATACCCTAACAATAAAAATAATGTGAATACACGAACATCTTGTCTTGCCAAATCTGTTTTTTTTAAATGTATATAAAATATATTAATTCTTTTTACCATTAATAATAATAATTATTAATCGTTATTATTAATTTTTATGATTACATGTGTTGATGCTTATTATGAATTGATGACTATAGTTAATTTATATGATCGTGCTAGTTTGAATAATCATTATATATTAGATATTTTTTTTTCATTTCTTAATCACAATTATATATGAGAATGAAGATAAGAAACTATTGGACCTTAGGACGAGAGGGATCTACAATCTGAACTAGGGTTTGAGTTAGGGTTTGGCAGTTGGTAACCATTGCGGGTCGTGGAGGACGGATCTGCTCCCTCCTATAGTCAATTAGCCGTGAACAGAAACAAGGGAACTAGTCTACATTGCCTCAAGAAACCATCGGAGATGATAACTGAGGATACTAATATAGGAAATATCAAACCTCACGGACATAAAGGAAATCATGAGGAAGATAGCAGGGAGAAAAGGAAAGAGGGTAGCAGTTAGAAAGCTGCAACTATGAGTGCGACAGGGGTCTGTAAACAAAAGTTGACCATTATTCCTCAGGTCGTTTTAAGTGACCTAGCGCTACAGGTGAACAGAGAAGACATGGTGGAACACGTGGTTATATGTAAATTTAAGGGGATTTGGCTGCGGAAAAGGCCTTACACATATGGATAAGGAACCAATGTAAACCAAAGGGGGAAATAAACCTTCACCTTGGATCTGAGGGCTTATTTACATTGGTGTTCATGAGCTTAGAAGATAAAGACAGAGTGTTCAAGGGAGGACCCTATTTTTACGTTGCTACAGGCCTTTACATGCGACCATGGGTAATGAACTTTGTCCCAGAACGAGAAACGTTCAGTGCAGTACTAGTATGGTTATTCCAAGAAAACAAAATTCCCCAACAAATAAGAGGAGATATGTTCCTGAGATCCTCATTTCTCGACGAATCCCATCAATTTCTCCATGCTTCCCTAAGTTTCTCCCCACTCCATTCCAGATTGCAAACCAACAATTGTTTGGCTTTTGACCATATGTTGAAAGAGAAGGGGCACCTGAGAAATAAATGAGCTCTGGATTCATCATCACTTTTGCACAGAGTGCACCAACCTGCACCTTCCTTTTTCCTTTTTCTCAAGTTGTCCCAGGTTGGCACCTTGTTTTGGGTAGGAGCCAAATAAATATTCTAGTTTTGGCCATGCAAACCAACTTTTAGATCAACTTCCACCACCACTTAGGTTTTCCATTATCCTATTATTTATTTGATGATTGCTACCAGCTTTTGGCATGTACATCCCTGAGGGGTAATGGATCCAACAAAAGGAAACATCCCTATCCATGATTCTAATATTGGATCTTTTCAAAGATGCAAAATAATTGGACCATAAATTGGGAAACTACCCCTTGGGATTCAGCTGAGAAACACTTAACCACCTCTATGAACAAAAAGATGCGTGGGTCGAAACCCACTTAAAATTTTTCTCCATTACCCACTTTCCATGCAAAGTAACAACCGATCACGTTGAAAGATTTGATGACTGCTTTTCAAATGACCGAGGAATGTAAATATGAAGTTATTAAATATCATGGTTACACATACAAATGATTAATATGGCAATTTATAGGGTAAAGGGGATTTTAATTTATAACTAATATTTATATTTTACATATTTCTCACATTTCCATAAATAGAAATATGTAATTTTTAATTATATGTTTATTAATTAAATTTGAACAAGAAATTTCTCTTAATCTGAAATTCATATTATTAATTTTCATTATTTTTTTGTAATTTTATTTATAAAACAAAATTACATATAACAGAGTGAAATAAATCTATTTATTATTATGGGGTATTTCTGCATTACTTATATTAAACATTTTCATTGTCCATTTTTAGAGCCACACTCATAACAAAGTGAATTGAATCTAGTTATTATTTGGTGTATTTCCGTATTATTTATATTAAACATTTCCATTGTCCATGTTTAGAGCCAACAAGTGTGGCTCATCTTCACAATAGGGATGAGCAATATTATTATTATTATTTGATTTAATGCATCACTACAACATCTCCTCCTACTAAGTAGTGCAAGGCTCTCTCTTAAATGGTACAATGAAGAAAGTAAAATAATTGGTCTTATTAAATCTATAATAATAATAATAATAATAATAATAATAATAATATATTTTTATTTTTATTTTTATTTTTAATGATTTTATAAAATTTAGGAAAGATTAAAATAATTATTAAAAATGATTATAGGAATACTTTTGTTGTTCTATTAATATTTAAATTTTACATGCATAGTCTAACTTATATATGTGTAGTCTAACTTATATATGAAATATCCATAAACTAGCATTTGCACCAGAGGTTGCAAAGGAAACACCGTAAGGCATAAATTGAAGAACACAAATACAACAAAAGAATACTTTGATAAAGAATAAAAATATATTCAACGCTCAAATCAATGCCCCATTAACTGAAACCAATTAGTAGACATATGTATCAACATTAGGATTATACACAATGATCAAGAAATTTCCCATATACAAACAACAGCTTCTACAACCTCCTTTTGTCACATCCACATTTTAAAAAATGCCTTGGAATGTGATTGGAATCTCCCATATTGTCTTTTTCATTATGCAAATAAATATTCCATATTTCTATTTTCATCATGAATATTGTTAGTTCATTGTTGTAAAGTGTTAGTGTGTTAAATTCAATACTATAAGTTTGACAAGCGAAAAACATTCCTCAATTAGCATAATATGCATTTTTCTCTCACCGTGTATTTTTCATTCATGCATTACAAAGCTTCCATCAAAGAGCACAAGTAACAGATTAACATGTATTTTCCCTTCATTATTTTCATCATAGAGCCAAGAAATCCGTGCCTTATCTATAAAGTAACAAAAACATTTTGAAATAAGTTTAATATTTCAAGGCAGTGTCTAACCTATAAAGTAACAAATTTTTTTTGAAATAAATTTAATAGTTTAAGCAATTGACTAACCTAATTTAATAATTGAAGAATTCTCAAAGATGAATTATACTCCATAATAAGAGAGCCAACATTGGAGCCCGTACTTTCACTAAAACGAAAATAAACACAACCACTTGTTAAGAAGAAATTCAAGTAATAATAATAAAACAAAAATAATAAACATTAAAGTATAAAATGGTATTTCCAACACATAGGTATAAGTATACATGCTCTATGTCCATTGCTAGATTAAATGGGTGTGGAGAAAGGGCAAGAAGCATATTCAATTTGTTTATAAATGAGTGGTTATCTAAGCTCGTAAACATAATAAAAAATATATTTATTACAACAACTTCTATATGATTATTCTTTTTGAAACATAGTTAAAACTGTAAATTAACAATTTCAGAAACCTACACATGTTAGAAACAAGCAGATAGGCCATGATGATTGAGTTTCCCGTTACTTAAATCCTTTGTTGATAGAGTCCACTGAATGAGCCAAGTTCATGTTAGCTTTGGTTGAGTTGGTGTAAAAATGTGTAGTGGAGTTGATATCAACTAAGGTCTAGTTGTAGAATTACCAAACTGAGTTGAAGTTGGCTTAGCTAGACATACAATGTTAAACCCGCTGACAGATAAGGTTTGTCATAACTGTAAACAGAGATTTACTCAAGCTTAGCAACAATTACTATCATCATCAGCTAATGTTTAGATACTAAATTGCAAAATGTAGTTAATGCCGAATAATGTATACATTTTTTAAGGCATTAGGCATTAGCAACATTAGCTACATTGTGGGTTTTGTATTGGGAAAATTCATATTGTGGAATTTGGGTTTTACATGAGTATTGTTGTTTCCAGAGAAAATGATGTTGTACATAATGGTGGAGAGATGTTGTGCAATTGTTTCAAGTTCTGTAATTTGATGATATGCACAGAATGGGTAATGCCAAGAGGCCCTAAATGTTTTTGGTCAAATGAGGAGAGTGTTTATAAGCCAAACAACTTCAGCTTTGGCACCATTGTCAAGGCCTGCATTGGGTAATGCCATGAGGCCCTAAATGTTTTTGGTGAAATGAGGAGAGTGTTTTTAAGCCAAATAAATTAACCTTTGGCACCATTCTGGAACATCTAAAAGCTCTGAACAGCTTACCTACCTGGTATTTAGTATGTTGCACAGGACTGGAACTTATATTTGTGTCAACAAATGAGTATGTGGTTGAACCCATAGGTGTCTTCATTGACAAAAAGAAATAAGTTGCTCACTTGAAGGCTTAAATATTACTATTCCACAATTCAATTATAATTGATTTTTTCCTTCAAAGGTTATCCAACATGCTACTAATTAAAAATACAATGTAGGTAAAAGTTGAGAAATGATATTTGAGGTAACTAAGGAGTTGTCGCATGTAATGTCACTCCCTTTCTACACAAGCAAGGAGATTTGGCAATAGCATGTCTTCTTTGGCTCTTTCTCAATTTATAAAATTGACAATGTTGACTAATATCGACATAACCAACCCTATTCTAAGTTGAACCTTCTTTCAAATTGAGCAGTCACCTCATGAAAGGTTACCTTAAAATTGCTCCATAGTTGTGACTATTCGAAACTGACGAGGTGATTAAAAAAAAACATGTTTGTTTTAAGTTAATGGTTTCAATCATGAATCCATTGTGAAATTTCTGGCATTTTAGCTTCTAATTGTTCAATAATGAATCCATTGTGCATTGTTCCAATTGTAGAAAATTCTAGCCCTAAGTGATTCTTTCCCTTATGATCTCAATCAAACAAATCAATTATTGAATTTAATTAATGTAGAAATTAATTTCGGACCATAGCAACAATCATACAATAGCTGGAAAAGTAAATAGGATGCATAAAACAGTTTTTGCATAAAATGGTTTTTAGAAATGTTTGAGACCACTCAAAGCAATGATGGCACTGCACAAAGGAAGTTTAATGCTTAGCCAGGTGGATGAAATTAAAACAAAATTGAAAAGGCCAACTTGTATTCCGAAAAGGCTCAAGCCCTAAAAGAGACCTGAACCTCAGATCAGACTATGGTGGAGGGACGAAAGGCCTAAGAAGGTTTGCTAGATTTTTGTAAAGGCAAAGCCTTTATAAACCAATTGTATAAAATGGTTTTTGGAAATGTTTGAGACCACTCAAAGCAATGATGGGCCTGCACAAAGGAAGTTTGTGCAAGGAGGCTATCACATCAACCCAAGAACTTGCATGAAAAGCAATTATATTCCTCCTCCCTTACAGTGACTATTGAGAAAGTTCTAAGAAAGTTACTATCACTATTCAAAGGAATAAGAAACTTTACTCTGTATTTTCTTGGGTCCAAAGAAAACTGAAGAGTAATCATGACTGTCAAAAAGAAATAAATTAGATGTCACAAGGTTAAAGCTAAAGATAAGACAGAAGAATACTAATATGGAATGGAATTTCAACAAAGGGACATGCCATTTTGGAAACATACCATATAACATGACATAGGTCACAATCAAAACCAGTTTCTGGCCTGATAAATCTTTTGTTCATGGATGATATGTTATAAACCATATACATTTCACACTTTGCATATGTATAGAAGTTTAGTTCGGCTAAACTTAACAGAAATGAAGTATATCTCTAGGTGATAATGACAACTCTTCCATGTTACACCTAAGCTCAGTACCTCATAAGGATTTTGTGCTAGAGGGTGCAGATTTGTGTAATAGTAGATAAAAATCAACTCTCTAATACCATTTTTAAATATTTCTAATAAATTTTTATATTTCTAAATCAAATTCCATGAATTTGCCAGAATTCTTAATTCCATTGCTCATTTGTAAATAGCTGCACACATATGTTATAGCAGTTTAGGGTGGGATAACTGTGTACACTGTTCCAGGGGGGAGAAATCTGTGCATACATTGATAAAGGAAAAAAAAACCACTTTCTATTCAGTAAAAATACCAAAAAAAGTCGTGAAAATAAATTAATATAAATACATACTGGCCTTGATTTTTTAAGCATTAAAAAAAATTAGCATTTATTTTTTTTCAATATAATATAAAATAACAAACAAACATCTTCAATGAAACGAGAATCGATAGAAGGAAAATCTTGAAATTGAAACCATGTGGCATGTAAGTTGTCTGAGATTTGAATATACAAACTGAAATTAATGAACATCAGTGACATTATTTCGTCAAAGCTCTACTCATTGGAGCCAATTATTTCGTCAAAGCTCTACTCATTGGAGCCAATGCACAATATATTCGTTCACAAATTCCAAATACAATCAAAGGACACACAATAGACAGACCAAACGCAGAAGATAGTCTTCCGCAATTTTCAAGTATTTATATCATTATCTGATTGGATACTCAATCAAAGTAGAAAAATAGACAGATACATTCAGACTATTCACGTTTAGTGCAAATATGTAAAATGAAAAAGGGCAACCCTTACACTACAAGGTGGGTCCGTGCATCTCAAGAATTGAACCAATAAGAAGCAACCCTCGTAGCCACCAAGGAAAAGACATTGTTTTCAAACAAAAAATCAAGCAATGTACGCATATTGCCTCATGATCTCAATAGAACAGGAGCTCCAGTAAAGCACATAATAGACTATCATTACAACATATTATAAAAAATAATATTCTTTCGTATTGTTTTGTTGATGAAAATTTCCATATAACGAAGTTCTGAATAGGATAACTTTACTTTCTGATTTAAAAATGGTTTATAAATGGAGCCTTCCATAACTTATTACTTAAATAGGAAAATGAAACAAACAATGGCATCTTTTCTCAGATCGAAAAAGCATGAAACAACACTAAAAATTATGGGCATATGCTTTCTTCTCAATGAACCCGATTACACAGGGCATTATGCATTAAAAAGACGTGAAATTTAAACAATATAGAAAGGCAGAAACGATTTACAGTGTGCCACAACAAAAAAGGTAAGATTAGTGACATGAACATGTCATCAGATTAAATACTTCAGAATGTGAAGAACACATAAGTCAACTACCATGCTTTGTTATTAACAGCATAAAAACAACAAACCAACGAGGCTGCAAGTACTTGAAGTTTGATCATAACACTTTCGGATCCTTTGTATTGACATATATTGACTCTCTTTTATTAGGAATTCCTGTGTATTTCCATATATTTACTTTCTCATCTACCAATACACCATCAGATGAGGAATCCCAAGCACAATTAAAGGGAGGGCATTTCATCTACAAGGATGCCACAAGATAAGGAATTCCAAGCACAATCGAGGAGAGGGCAAGCAAGCATGAACACCTCATAATACCTCTTGGGATGACAAGTTGGCCCAAGAATCATAGTATATTGAATCTTATATCTTACCATCGACTAATCTTCACAACTAATGTGGAATTGTGGAAACTCTTCCAAGAAATCTCAAAATAAGTATCTGTCATAGATCGATTAAAAAGGGTAAACTGAACAAAAAGACATAATCCAGTTTAGTGCATCCAGTGTCCATATATATAATAGACAAATTTGGTGTATCGAGGTGGTGTATAGTTGGAAAATATAATAATTCAAGTCATTTTGCAACTATCAAGTATCATACAACATCAATATAACAGTAAGGTAAGCTAGTAAATATAACATTAAAATGGGTTGACTGGTATGTTTTAATCAATACCGCCATCCATAGTAAGAACCATTTTAATCAAAACCAGGGCTTTTCTCTTGGATCAACGCTTTTCTCTCAGCTTTCAAATAGAAATAGATTTCATGTTTAAAAAAGATTTTCAAAAAGTGGTTGACCAAATTACAACTTATCCAAAACCAGTGTTCAGAAAAATTCAATACAGGATGCATGTGTGTCCTCAGAGGGTAGATATCCTAACAAGGTCTCCCATGAATCTATAAACATGATATTATTTTAGCCTGTGTCAGGCATCTCCATGAAAGAAATAAAGAAATTACTAAGCAGAAACAATATAAATAGAATAATAGTGTTGTACTTCAATATGGTCTCAACTAGTAGCTAAATATAACGTAGTTGCACCTCATCTATTTTTGCACCAAATAACCACATTGAGAGGATGGTGGTTGAATTCCTTAACAGCTCTGTTAAGATCTGCGAGCATCTTCCTTTTAATTCTTTGGGTGTTTAGCTCTATAAAGATATGCTCGCTTTTTCCTCTTGATCCCCTAGATTTCAGGTGAAAACAAAGAACAAAGATCCCATTTCCTTCTCAGCACCCCTTCTAAGTGACTCTTCTCTTCTCCCATTCCTCCAAATTCTCCTTGCCAATGGAAAACTAGATCTGGGTAGAGTTTGAGCATTGGAAGCAAGAGGATGGGCCAATATTCATCTATCCAGTGGGCAAAGTGCCTGGGCTGGGATTCAAACCCTCAGACGTGATTCTAGGATTCTCAGGTTTCCTCCAATTTCTCCTTCCTAATGGAAAAGTAGGGCTAATTAGAGTTTGGGCATTGCCCAGATTGGTCTATCCAATGGGCAAAGTGGCTGAAGTGGAATTCAAAACCTGCAAAGTGGCTGAAGTGGAATTCAAAACCTGGGATGTTTGCTTCTCCTTCTTGATCCCCTGGTTTTCAGGTGAAAACAGAAAACATAAATGATGCCCACATTTTCTTCTTAGTACCCCTTCTTAGTGGCCCTCTTCTCTTCTTCTCCCATTCCTCCAAATTTCTGCTTGATAATGGAAAACTAGGGCTTGGTTGGGTTTGAGCAATGGACACAAGAGGATGGGCCAATATCAGTCTATCCAAAAGACAAAATGTCTGGGGTGAAAATCAAACCAAAGACGTGACTCCAGGATTTTCAGGTTTCCTCCAAATTCCTCACTACTAATGGAATACTTGGGTTTCACATTGCTAATGTCAGGATTCTCAGGCGATTCTCAGATTTCCTCCAAATTTCTCCTTGCCAGGATTGCAGCATAGGCCCAGATTGGTCATTCCAACGGGAAAAGTGACTGGAGTGGAATTGAGACCCTGGAACGTTGTCCCAGGATTCTCAGGTAAAGCATATATACAGGAATGGGGGACGAGATTTCAACCTAAACTAATTGTGATTCTTTTACACTGGAATGCGAGAGGAGATCTGAACCTGAGCTAATTGTCATGCTTAATATACTGGAAATAGGGGAGGACATTTGAACCTGAGCTAATTGAGATAAATTGTCACATATCTACCACAAAATCATAGCCTAATCTTGCCCAATAAAACCAATCATCTAGATAAGTAGCCTAATTGCACAATCTTTGTTTATAAAAATATTTCTAAAAAATAAATGAAAGATAACAACATTTCTCTACGTAGCAAAATTGCTTTGTCACCAAAGTCCGAAACAAAGATTAAGAGGTCAGGAAATCCACAATACATTTTATTGAAAAGACATTTTCCATTCGGCCAGCAAAATGTCCATAAAAACCTAAAGAAAGAAGAAATGAGAACCAATCCAACTGTCTATTATACATAATTAATTTACTGTAAATTTCTCACATAGAATCTATCGTGCTAGACTTAAATTAACAACTAACAACAATCAAATTAACAACTAACAGCAATCAGTAGACTTCTAATCATTGATAATGATGATTCCAACTTGTGTCTAGAAGAAGGGAGATCTACACAGAGGGCAACTGTAGTTCTCATAGTCGATCCACTTATCCAAACACTCCATATGGAAAACATGGCCACATTTAGCTAGCTGGCTAGAAGAGGGGAGATCTACATAGGGCAACTGAGCAACCATCTCACTCATTTTTTAACGATTCGAGAACGAACCGTACAAGGGTTTACCCTCCGGAATAAAGCACAACATATTTTCCATTAAACTTAAAACATATGTAATAAATGACATTCCAGTGCAAAACAAATACATATATAAATTTATTCCAGTGAAAACCTGAACGAGTATAAAATAACAAACAAACATCTTCAATGAAACGAGAATCGATAAAAGGAAAATCTTGAAATTGAAACTATGTGGCATGTAAGTTGTCTGAGATTTGAATATACAAACTGAAATTAATGAACACCAGTGACATTATTTCGTCAAATCTCTACTCATTGGAGCCAATGCACAATATATGCGTTCACAAATTCCAAGTACAGTCAAAGGACACACAATAGACAGACCAAACGCAAAAGATAGTCTTCCACAATTTTCAAGTATTGATATCATTATCTAATTGGATACTCAATCAAAGTAAAAAAATAGACAGATACATTCAGACTATTCACGTTTAGTGCAAATATGTAAAATGCAAAAGGGCAACCCTTACACTACAAGGTGGGTCAGTGGATCTCAAGAACTGAACCAATAAGAAGCAACCCTTGTAGCCACCAAGGAAAAGACATTGTTTTCAAACAAAATATCAAGAAGTGTAAGCTTATTGCCTCATGATCTCAATAGAATAGGAGCTCCAGTAAAGCACATAATAGACTATCATTACAACACATTATCAAAAATAATATTCTTTCGTATTGCTCTGTTGATGAAAATTTCCATTTAACGAAGTTCTGAATAGGATAACTTTACTTTCTGATTTAAAAATGGTTTATGAATGCAGCCTTCCATAACTTATTACTTAAATAGGAAAATGAAAAAAACAATGGCATCTCATCAACGACCCACTATATCAATTTGTACTATATCAGGTTTCCTCCAATTTCTCCTTCCTAATGGAAAAGTAGGGCTAATTAGAGTTTGGGCATTGCCCAGATTGGTCTATCCAACGGGAAAAGTGGCTGAAGTGGAATTGAAAACCTGCAAAGTGGCTAAAGTGGAATTGAAAACCTGGGATGTTTGCTTCTCCTTCTTGATCCCCTGGTTTTCAGGTGAAAATAGAAAACATAGATGATGCCCACATTTCCTTCTGAGCACCCCTTCTCAGTGACCCTCTTCTCTTCTTCTCCCATTCCTCCAAATTTCTGCTTGATAATGGAAAACTAGGGCTTGGTTGGGTTTGAGAAATCGACAAAAGAGGATGGGCCAATATCGGTCTATCCAAAAGACAAATGTCTGGGGTGAAAATCAAACGAAAGACGTGACTCTAGGATTTTCAGGTTTCCTCCAAATTCCTCATTGCTAATGGAATACTTGGGTTTCACATTGCTAATGTCAGGATTCTTAGGTGATTCTCAGGTTTCCTCCAAATTTCTCCTTGCCAGGATTGCAGCATAGGCCCAGATTGGTCATTCCAACGGGCAATGTGACTGGAGTGGAATTGAAACCCTGGAATGTTGTCCTAGGATTCTCAGGTAAAGCATATATACTAGAATGGGGGACGAGATTTGAAACTGAACTAATTGTGATGCTTATGCACTGGAATGCGAGAGGAGATCTGAACCTGAGCTAATTGTCATGCTTTGTCCATGGATCGCTGGACGATCAAATTTGCGTTGCTCGGAACTGCTCGGATTGCTTCTATATAGCCAAAAAATTTGAGCAGAGATCACATCTTGGAAACTAAAGCTGAGATCGTGAAACTGTCGTAGCTCACCCTTGCTTCCCCGATTCTAGATGGCACGACAGGCACGGATTCTCATTTTCCCCTCCTACTTTATCGGCTATCTCGGGGGAGAAAGAAAGGTTTGAAGCCGATTCACGATTTCCGGGTTGTCACGGAGAGTTGCAACTACTTCAACATAATCGAACGACTCAACATGGCTTAATTGGCTAACATATCATCTAATGGTGCAAAGTAATGACACGTAAGTAGAGAGCAAAGTTGATTTCAGAGGGAACGCTTTACGACGTAAAAATATATTATATCTATATATTAAACTACACTGAAACATTAATATACAAATATCTAAAAATTATGTATGAATAACACAGACTATTTTGTTTATAAGATAGACTACACCATAAAAAATTACTCTACAAATATCTAAAAATCACATATAAATATCTACAAATATCTAATATTGTTAACACCATGAATAAATAAATGAGACAAAACTACATAAATTAAATATTTAATATATTTTTTAAATATTAAATAAATACAGATTTTCTGAAATTAAATTTTGTAAATAACATTAATCAATATTAGACTAATAATAATTTACGGACAAAACCTCGACTAAAATCTTACTTTCAAAGCCACTAATAAATAAATGAAATTATAATAATTACCATAAAACGTTACAATTTCAAGAATATTCAACCGTTATTATTTTTATTGAAGCTATTAAAAAGCCAAACATACATATTAAAGACATTTTAATGTCATATTGAATAAAGTTTACTGGACGGATCGGCCCGTCTCTGAGACGGCTTTGTCTTTTGTTGGACGGTCAAGGAAAATAGGAGTCTCTTCTCCGAAAATCGACCATAACGACACCTACAAATTAATTTATAATGTCTACAGAATCTGGCGTAGACTTTCTATTTCGAACCTTGCGTCGTGCCATTTTTTTTGGAGCATTCATTTTGTCGTGTTGTTCCATATAGAAGGCGTTATGTACGGAGGACAGCAAATTTTTCTCGACTTTGTAGAAGAAAAAATTTAAAAAGTCTATTGCTATTACTAGATTGTTTGAATAGTTTTTGATTTTGTAGAAGATCTTTTTTTTTTTAAATCTATTGTTATTGCTGGAGCTTTTTTTTTAATCAATGAATT
>APFE031556856.1:0-30241 GCA_000404065.3 Pinus taeda
TGTTTAAACAACTTTCAGACAAGCAATCTTTTCTCTGTCAATCAAGCATTCCGATCTGATACCACTTGCTCTGGTATAACCAGTTCTGGTATAACCTTCTTTGAAGGTGGGGTTAATCAATCTATGGCTCTGATACCACCTGATCTGAAAATGGGGCACTAAAGGCTTCTTGTCAACTTACAAGAACCTCTCCCACTTCCAAAGCTTAAATATTCCCAAGACCTTATGATTAACCAATTGCGGAATTAAAAACTGCTTGAAAATAGGTGTATGCTTATGTTTGCCTTTAACTGTTAAGTGCTTTAAGTTCATTTGCTTATGCTGATATTTAAATACATATGACAATAAATAATGCAACAAATAAACAAACACACATAACAACAATATTAATATGGAGTTCACCCGCAACTCTTGGGCTACATCTCCTTGAGCTTTAGTCAACTCGACTAGGCTCTCTGGGATTATGGCATAAGTTCTTTTACAAGCTCCACGCTCAACTCCATTAGATTACACAGAAACAATGGGCTTAGAACACCATCTTATCCATGGCTTTGAAGCTCTCAGGCTTTCTAGCTTTGGCTCTGGCTCTGGCTCTTGGCTCTGGCTCTTGGCTCTGGCTCTGGCTCTTGGCTCTGGCTCTTGGCTCTGGCTCTTGGCTCTGGCTCTTGCTCTTGGCTCTGGCTCTCACGAGCTTCTCTCGGCCTCTACGTGCCTCTGTATTTCGCTCGACTTCCAAGCAACTCTTGGTAACCTTCCAGCAACCTTCAGCAGTTGTGATCTCTGGTTCACTCGACCTCCAAGTGACTCCAAAACTCTCCGCACTCTCTCAACCATCTTTTTCAATTGTGCGCTCTATGTATTTGTAACACGTTGGTTACAGTCCTCCATCATGGAAAACCCGACTATTCACCACAAGAATCCGTTTACAATGAAAAGGAATCATTGGCGTGGGGAAATCCAATCGTTTTGCCTTCCTCTAGCCGTGACAGCCAAATAACAGAAATACACAGGAAAACGCCTCATGGAGCATTTAATCGGTCTTCAAATATTATTGAAACGCCTCTATAAACCCATCGGGTCCGGCCCTTATCGATATATCGCTATCGCAAGTCACATGGTGCATGTAATAGCCCTTTGTATCATGGATCCGCCGATCGTCCGATCTCCGATCACCCCGATCAATCCTGACCGTTGATCTGCACACCCGATCCAACGGTCCACGCGCAATCGCACATCGGCCCATTTCTTTATCGCATATCGCAACGGCCCGTGGGTATTCCCTTTGGTTATGTCGATCGCCGATATCGCACCTCGCGTATCGCATCGGCGGGGTCTATGCTTCTGCTCCTCCGATCATCGATTGCCCCAATCACCGATTCAATCGCATATCGCTCTACCTGGGGTCCCAATATCAGGTGCAGCCTACCTCCGACCCGATATATTGGAGATCACTGATTGGGGGTCCTTCTACCCTTACGTTAAGTCCTTCCCTTGGCTTTTTCCGATGCGATTTCTTCAATGAGCCTTTTAGGCCATTTTCGTAAGAATTTGCCTCCTTTTTCAAAGGACAAAGGCAACATTCTTTTTGCGATAACTTCATCATCCAAAGTCCATTTTAGCCCATTCAAGTTGCAGTAGATTCAAAATGAGAAGATCTATGCAATGGGACTATTTCCAAGAGTATCCTTGTATTTTCATTTTCCTTTGTGAGGAACACTTTAGACTTATAAGTCTATCTTAGATCCATTTTGGATCATTCAGTGATAGGAGTAGCAGGTGTAGGAGTGGCAGGATGTTGATGGTTTTGGCGAGGGGGAAATGAAGTGGTGGTGGCGGTAGCTGGCAGAAGAGTGGAAGCAATAGTGGGTTGTGCAATAGACATAGGTATGTTAAAATGAATAGTTGTGGCTTGTTATATACCTATGCTCAATTTGTATATACCGCAGTAATCCGTTCTTGCACTTTCTTCAAAAGCAGTTGGGGGCCTTCTTCTATGTTAGTTAGATTCTCATGAGACAAAGATGGAGTATCTTTAGCAGAGTCTCTAGGGTGCATAACATCAAAGTAATAAGGATATTTACCATCTTGCTTCATATCAATTATGTCGGTCCATGATAGAACCTCGTTGTGGAACACATTCTCGTTGAGATAGAATGACGACTTGCACTTGGAGAAAGTTGTTGGATTAACATAAAGGGGTCGAATGCAGTAATTGTTGTGACCAATTCCGTACCAAATTTGGTGAGATTAGTGATCTAGTAGTGAAATATGTATTCGCAAGACATTACGGGTAACACAAACCATCTTGTTATATCAATTTCCAAAAGAGAGGTCATTATAGTCGCGATTGGTTGTATCCTCAGTGCTACACGACGGGGCATATGCAAAAACAAGCGACGCATCATTATAGATAGGTGCTAGGTATCTTCCTTCAGGCAGAAACCATTTATACATTGCGAGACGAGTACATAAATACCTAGAAATGAAATATGTGGACCTGGCATGAACATCTTCAGTGACTTCAAATAACTCATTAAGCAGGTGTTTGGACCAATTGAGATGGTCCCCTTGAACACTGGCCTCTGCAAACAAAATTTTGTCAAGAGAAGCCTCGCCTCTGGTGAAATTTCACATGAGCTTGCTAGAAATAATAGTGCAGGTGACCATGATAAGATGATTGTTGATAATATCAATGATTTCTCGTCATCCCTTCCTCTCGATGCCATATTTTTATAAAAGTTATTCTCAACCTTCTTCTTACCCCACTTTGAAACCTTCTTGAATGTCGTATTAACATCAAAGCCATATGGAGCGAGTCCTGTGACCCTATGAATATATTAGACATGGATTGGATATTCCAGATCTAGCCACAATGAACCACCATGTAGTCTGCTGATTAAAAACTTAGTACACTTCATGATCTCCCCCATGGTATCAAAGACGAGAAATTCTCATAGAATCAACAAAGAAGACTATTTTAATGGGAGGAAGTTGAATTTGGCCTTGAGAGTATAGTAGGCACTAGATCTAACATTCAACTCCATGAAAACTTTAGTGCAGAGGGAATGGAAAAGGTCATGGTCTGAGAGGTCATTATCAACCAGGGTAGCTTTGTCATATTTTATAAGGATGTCATCGTGGGAATGAATATGGGAGTAAATGGAGAAGAGAGATACAATAGTTTTAATTGTGTGGCCCATGGTAATAGAGAAGTGACTATATAAAAGGTGAATAGAGTGACAACAACGAAGCGGAGACTCAACAGAGTGCGACACAAAAGCCAGGGTGAATAACTTGAGAAAACTCCAGGTGGAATGACATGCGAAGTACAACAAAAAAGGGTTATATAGAAATGTACAATAAAATTTTGAAGTCACTTGACCATTTTGTTATGGATATACACCAGACCCGAAACCTCTCATGATGATGAAAAACCCCTAGATTTTCTTTAACAATTTAAGTGAATGACAATCTGAATTAAGGAGCAGAGGGAAAATATTATCGAAATGTGAGAAAATCAGATCTTGAAATAAGTAAAACAACAATAAACTTAATGGCTAAAAGGATAAGTATTAAAGGTGAATGACAAGACATGGTGCGACAAAAACCTCTGTGACCATAATCTCTTGTGGTGGGTCACAACTAGAAATGCATTATCGACATGACAACGAAAATATACCGACTCTAGCTAAGATTTACATAACTATTAAAAGGAACATACTCTAACTAAAAATCATGTGACTATCCTAAAACCTAACTAATAATCCCTTTGTAGAGAGAACTTTAACCAGAATTTGATGAACCAAAATAGGGCTTAAGACGAGCGCCATTCACCCAACCAGGCAAAAGAATGCCATCCAACTGCGCAAGTTTAATAGCTCTAGAGTCTCCAATTTCTGCAACAAAAAATGGACTAAGCCAATGCATTTGGAGCTTACCGGGATGCTTTTGATACTTACTATCATAAAGTAACACACGATCTCCAATGGAAAATGACTTCTTCTTAATATGACCTACAAGGAAGCGCTTCTCATATAATTTCCATAACTCCTGCAACCTTTCTAGGATACATTCATCCTATGAATACTCTCTCGCCCTCTCTCTCTCTCTCTCTCTCTCTCTCTCTCTCTCTCTCTCTCTCTCTCTCTCTCTCTCTCTCTCTTGCCCTCTCTCTCCTATTCTTAACTAGAGAAGCTAAGGCCGAAATTCCTTTGTTTGAGGCATGAGGGTCTCTCTCTCTCTCTCTCTCTCTCTCTCTTTGAATTTCTTACACCTCTCATCTTCAACATCATGTATTTTTCTTCTCTTCAGCGAGAAACCGCTTCTTGTTGGGGCCCTTCTTTATTAGCATCTGGAAAATGTACTATGTGACATGGACCTACTTCATCACCTAATCCAACTACTCTGGAAGCATTGTACCATTTCTTGTCCTTCTCTTCATCTTCCAAAGAATCAGAAGAATATGGCTAGCTGTATCTCAACTTTACATAGTGTTTCTTGCAAATACCTATAGGGTCATATTGGAGTAGTTAAGTTCTTCCATCTCGCCTTTTACTACCCTTGGATTCTTTAGCTTGCAATACCATATCTGCATAGGGAAGATTGGCCAAGGTGACTTCTTTGATAACCTTGTGCATAGTTGGTAACCAATCTATTACATGACTATTACATGACTACCTTATCCGTCATACTTCAACATAAAATGTGAAGGCTTATAAGCTCCAAAGACTCTGATAAATATGCCTTGAGAAGATGTAAACCAATCTACATCTTCTACAATAGCTTCTCTAGCCTCAACCTCAAATATTATCTAACAAAGCACTGCAATGAAGTTCTCAGCTATTTTCTCATCCACTCCCCTATAACTGACCTCTAATAGTATCTTGCAATAGGTGTGGACAAGAGGTTGTTTCTTGGTCTATTTCCACTCTAGGCCTGAGAATTCATTTTGAGAATAGATCCCATCAAGAAAGAAGGCTGACATGTAGAACTTGAGCTGCTCTCCTTGGCAACATTCCTTTGCAATTGTTGGCTAATTTTATGACTAAATGAAAATATTTCCCTCGGAAGCACATGTGTGGGCCATATAAACCCATCCTTCTTCAAATAACTATGTTCTCTCATGCTCATATAACCTACTACACATAGCCCTGAGATGTTGATACACTTTTCTCAATGAATTTGTTCTATAAATTCCATCAGACTCTGGAAGAATTTTCCTAGATCTTGCCACCATGTCTATAGGGTGTCCTTAGTAACAAACTAAGAGTAATAAGCCACATAGTATTTTTAATTCGAATACTCCTTTCGCTTTGGAAACTTGTAATAAGGGTGAAGATCATGGGGTTGATACGTAGTGAGATATTGCCCACTTGTACTACTAAGGATCATATTCTTAGAATCAAGATGTTGAAGTGTCCATCCTATCACTTCCGTACAAGGAAAAACTAGATAACTATTAGTAATGTTATAGGATATGGACCTTTTGAGTTTTATGTAAGCTTTCTTTCCTCTAGGTTTTCTGGGAACTCATCTGTAACATCCTGGTGAAAAGTTCATGTAATAAAAGTCAATAAAGTAAAAATAAGACCACATGTAAGGGACATGTATTCCAAGTTGAATGTTGGGCAAAGATATCCTAGTGGGCATCACTGGATGTGTGTTTTGACTAAAGAAAATTGGCAAAGGCATTAAAAGGCTAAAAGGCATTTTTGGCACATTTATTTATGAAAATAATGGAAATTAGGAGAAACTTAAGGTGAGAGGTCACATGTTGCATGTGAGGAGGAAATTGAAGTAAAATAATGGAAAATGAAGAAATTAGAGGCCTCACTAATAAAAAGGCTTGTAAGGATTAGTTGGTAGGCCCTTGGCTCAAGCTCTTGGTCAGTTCAAGTTTGGAGCTCTATCATTATTCTCTCTCTCTCTCTCACTCTTCGTCACTTAGAGTTTTCTTGGAGCACTCTAGCTTTGGATCAAGGAAAGAAAAGAAAGGAAAGGAAAGGAAATCAAGGATCAAGGAAGGAAAAGTAGGATCAAGCAACTTCAACAAGAATACTTGCAGGTAACCATTTACGTGTATGATTTCCTAGTTGGTTTGGACATGCATGACTTTGCATGTTGGTGTATGGTTCTCTTGTTGTCGGTGGCATGGTTTTTCCAAGTTATGACAATGGTTTTCATCCTAGCCTTTCCTTTTCTGGATGTCATGTTGTTGGGATTTTTGGTTCATATTTTTAGCTTTGATTTCCTGGATGGATCCCATAGTCTGAGTAGTGATGGTCTTGATTTCCATTCCAAAAGGCCTAGGAATGCCTTTATCGGTTTTGGTGGGATACACGATAAAGCCCGAGGGATAAGTATTAGTTTAGGGCCAAGTGATCTGGGTTTGGATTGCGGTAAATCTTGAGAGAATGGTCTCAGTTTAGGGCTTACTGATCTGGTTTGGATTGCGGTAAAGCCTTAGAGACAAGGAGAAGAAAAATTCCTCAAGGATAGTGATGGATTCCAGATGGCATTCCAAATTTAGTTCGGTTGAGATTCCCTTGGTTCTTGGATTGGCTATTCTATGAGATCCCACATTCATGATTGGAATATGGCATAGGGGTGACTGATTGAAAGAGATATTTGGTTCATCCATGTCTATGGTTTGGTGGTACATTGAAGTCTCGATCCTGGTCGAATTTTCCTATGATTAATAAAAGTTAAGTTCTCTTACTTTTGCATTGATTTATATATAGATTTAGTGGTTGTCATATCTATGATATTTATATGGCTTTATGCTAGTTATAAGCATGGTTGAATGATTGGTTTATGTCATGGTTATTTCATATATTTACTTGTAACTATTAAATGGATGGATGCAAAACCTAATTGATGATGTAGTAGTTCAATGGAGAAAGAGGTGACCCTTCTGGTTATGTTTCATAAGTTGTTCCAGTCGTTTATGCTTTGTCTTGTTTCCAAAACCTGTAGGTTGCATTGATGCCAAGTGTTTGACATAATTTCATTCCCGGTTGAGGATGCTCAAGCCCAATCCTGAGGGTGATTTTTGATTGGTCAACATTTTTGTCATGTTTTTAATGAATTCTAGAAGTTACAACAAGTTCTAGGCAGAGGCCAGGATTTTGGGCTAGAAAAGTGGCTTAAATCTCGGGGTCACTAGCACAGAATTAGCAATTTTGGTCCACAGTCACTGGCAGGTTGGCCTGTGAGGGTGACTTTGGGTTTTTGGTCACCCCCTTGCCCATAGCATGAGAGAGATTATGGCCTATGAGTTGCAGAATAGTAGTGGGACCCAGGGACAAGTTGTCTGAGTGGCTGACTTGTCTCTTGAGGGTTCCGTTGATGATGTTGGATGACTATATGTGATATTCCGTCGATTCCACTTCCTTAAGGTGACATAGGAGGTCTAATCTAATCATAGTAGTATCTCCCCTCATGTTTACCCTGGTTGGAATGATTACTTTGGGTAGACCTGGGAGGGGGTGTTACAAATTGGTATTAGAGTATGGTTGTGCTCTCCTTGGGTGAAGGTGCTTGGTCATGCATGCATGTCAGTTGCATGTGTGTCTCTTACAATTGCATTCCATGTGCTTGTTTCATTGCATCATGTTGATCATGGTTGTGGTAAGGTTATCATGAGGAGCTTGATGTTGATCATTAGGAGTATATGATTGGTTACATGATTATATGAAAATTGATTACATCCTTATATGTTAGGTTGCATTCTTGGTTGTTGAATTGCATGTATCAGTCTTGTATGTTAGTTACAAGAATTGATCACTTATGCTTGAATAGATGCGTTCATGCATATGTGTAGTTGATTATGCATTTCTTATGCATGTGGTAATGTGTACATTGGAGTAATGGTTGTTGCCATGCATGAGTTCATGGTTTGTGAGGTTGATATGGTCATGCATTGAGAACTAGATTCTAGCTAGAATGATGTGTGTATGGTTTGGTATTCATGTGTTATATGTTTATATGAAGTTTTCATGCATGTATGGTCTTGGTTATATTTATGCATGAATAGTATATCAAACATACCTTGTGAAGTCATGGTATGAAATTAGGTCATCAGGGTGATATCAGTATGTTATGATGCTAATGTGTTGGCTGAGTTAGAGTAGGAGATGCAGATCATCATAATGAGGTTGCAACATTAGACTTTGGGGTAAGAGAAGATTGCCGTATAGGTATTATATGTTGACATGCAAGTATGTGAGCTAAGAATTTTTATATGCATTAGGGTTATATACATTAGGTTTATGTACATGTCTTTTGATGTTATGGTTACATTCATGACAAATGTTAGTTGATTAGTGTATTTATATGCACAAGTGTCGTATAGTCAAGAATGGTAGTAACCTATGGTTGTATGCATTGCTATTAATGCTTTAGGTTAGATAACTTAAGTATTATTTTATGTGTTGTTGATGAAATATCTTATAGGTTAACTTCTTGTTGTTAAATGATAATTAGCTTGATGATTGGGGTTATAGAATTTATACCTTGATGTTATATGTATCACACTAAATTGGATTAGCCTACGCAGATGGTTAGGGTTACGACATTCAGGTATGATTTGACTTATTGTGTTGCATTATGTTGTATATGTCTAGACTAATCGTACATGTGTGATTTCTATGCATAAATGATACTTGTTTATGAGCTTATGATGTGAACATGTTAGTTAGTGATTGTTATGGATAGCATGATATTACTTATGTTTAAGATGATGTGTTGAGAATTTATATCGTATAAGATAGCCTCCACCGAGATACAGTAAGGTACGAGTTTACTTATGTCATATATTTGGTGCTTGACTGCCTCATTATGTTGTCTAGTTAATTTATTTAACATAGTATGTTGCAAGTTGGTTGAATGTTTGATGAATTGCATAATATGAGTATGTGTTCAAATGATTCTATTTTAAGATGATTGCACTAACATATATGTGTTGAGACAGTTGATATGTACTTGAATATAGTTGATAGTTGTAGCATTATGTCTAATGGCTATGGATTATGACATGATTGTTTGTAAAAGTTGATTTCAAATTGATAGATATGACTGTCTTAATATTTGGAACATGTGGTTGACATGTGTGAATAGTTGCAGGTAAAATGCTAGGTAGTAGCTTAACAAAGTAACACTTGATGTGTTTATATAACTAATAGTTGGATGATGTGACAGTACATAGTAAGTGTCGGTTGCAAGAAGTAAAAAGGGTAAAAGAAAGGAATTGGACAAGAATTCCTTTGGTTATGTTTGGAATCCCTAATTCCAAATGAATGAGTACTTTGAATACAGGGAGTCTTCTTGTCCTTGATTTTGTTTGACATTATGTGGATATGTGCTAGATTCATGAGCATGTACTTGATAGGTATATTAATTACTCTTTAGTTACAGGTGGATCTGTCAAAGGATTGGAGTACCTTGAGATTGGTACAACAAGATGAGGTAACTAGCGTATTGTATGTTTATTTATACACTAACAAATTTTTGTTAATGACAACATGATGTAGGGAGTTGCATGGCAAGAGAGGTTCCGTGAAATCTTGAAGAAGGCTCAAGTTGAGCTTTCCTTGGGAACCATGGGGATGGAGTCATGGTGTCCAATTGTTAGTCTTGTGCTTTTTGTCTTTTGCGATTGTTGCGCTTCATTTGGGATTTTGCATGTGTCTAGTGCATAGCTATGCCACTTTGTTGTAATTTCATGTTGTTATTGGTTTTCATGGTCTTTCTTCTTGTTTGTTTCATGGCATTGTCTTTTAAATTTTGAGTCTTGGGAATTTCTTGGGAAAGAGGAAAGTTAATTGAGCTCAGGGAGCGCTTTATGGTACCCAGCAGGTAATGTAAGATTCAGATGAAGCTTTGTGCATGAGTAAGCACAGCGGAAGGAAAGAATCTGATAATTGGTTGGACTGGTTGGTCCATAGTGGTAAACGAATGGTGGCAGTATAGACATGTGAAAGGTAACCAGAAAAGGTAAAGTAAATGGATCTTAGGTGTCATATGGTTTGACTAAGTTGGGAACATTGGTTCTCAATGTTGTGCATGTTGTGTGCAAGTAAGGAAGTTCTCTTAATCTAGACCTTATGTTATCTGGTAATTATTTTATGATCATGATGATGTTGATCTTTATATATGTATACATGTATGTATGTATGTTGTTCCTGACAAAATGATGATCATTTTATGCTAATGATTATATATATTTATGTATGTATCTATGTCACTTTTTGATAGGGTTGTTAGGGATCATTCTTGTATAGGAATGATTTCTTATACAAGTGAATGGCATGAAGAAGTTCCTGGCTATGAGGAATCAAGTGGGAAGAGTAGTCATGACAAATATATGATGTCAGTATCATGTGAATATGAATTTATATTGTATATTTTTATTATGCCTATGATTATGTTATGGATAAGTTATACCAAGGGATACATCAGCGAAATGAAAGCAGTGTGGTCTGCGACATGCTGGGACAAGCATAGATAAGACACTGGGTAGAAAGGTTTCTTGGTAGAGATAGTATGTTTTTGGATGTGAGGTACTATTGTTGTATATGTTGTACATGTTGCATCTATGATGTTGTGCACATGCAGTGTTGTGTGTACCTAGCATGTGTACATGTTTTTTTTGAAATGTTATGTACATGATGGTACAAATAATGTTGTGTGAATATTGCATATGCAGTGCTGGGTATAGATGGTGCTATGTACATGATAGATATGTGGTGTTGTGTGCATATGGTGTTGTGCTCATGTTGGATATGCAGTGATGTGTAAAGATGATGATATGTACATGTTGGATATGCAGTGTTATGTACATATGGTGCTCTATGCATGTTGTACATACGATTTTGTGTGCATGATTATACAAGTGGTGCTATGAGCATGTGGTGTCATGTACATGTTGTACATGTGGTTTTTTGTACATGTTGTGCATGTGATTTTGTATACATATGGTGTCACGTACATGTCGTGTGCATGGTATTGTGTACATGAGGTATTTTGTACACGTTGTACATGTGGTGCAGTGTACATGTGGTGTTATGTACACGTTGTGCAAGTGGTGTCATGTACATGTGATGTTGTGTGCACGTTGTGCAGGTGGTCTTGTTTATAGGTGGTATTGTGTACATTTTGTACATATGACATCGACGTACATGTGGTATTATGTGCATGTTGTACATGATGTGTTACGGGTATTTGGTACTATGTGTATGCGCACATGATTGAGGAGAAGGCACTGGGTGTTTGTCTGGAGTGGAAACCAATCCAGAGTGCATATAGAATAAAGGAAAAGGTAGAAGCTAAGGATTGATGAAAGGATAAGTATCCTCATTTTATTTCATATTTATTATGCATGTGATTTATGACTATGATATATGATGAGTATATGCGATTTATGATTTTGGTTTATGTTGGTTACATGTGACTTATGATTTTGATATATGATGGTTGTGTTTGAGCTAACTAGATGTGATATTTTTATATATGATGTTTGATCAAACAATTAGTTTGACTCGTTGTGATAGGAAGCGAACATGATTGCAAATGTACCTTATTGATGAACTACCAATGAGGTATGATTTGAGGTTATTTCGATTTATTTGAATCTAATGGAAATTATGTGCTTGGAACAGGAATGCATGAACATGCTTGGTTGGGTGGTTGAAATTGACTGCAAGAATTAGTAACAATAACAAAAGAAATTGGAATGTGCAACAATATGTTGGTTAAGTACTTCAGGAACAAGGCCATTGTGCGACACTGGTACTAAATATTGTCCATTGATTTTCTTGAGCATCCTATGACTGATATGATGGTTTTGAGGCAGGTATATGCCTTGGTTGTTGATATTCTGATGCAAGGAAGCCTTGCCAAGGGATGGATCACCTGGGATAGGGGATTCTAGGGAATTTGGAAGGTGAGTGACTTCATGGAAGGGGGTGCCCGGATTTACCAAAGGACTGTGTAACGGAGAATGGAAGGTCATAGATATATTGTTTTGGTCATGAGAATTTCCAGATGGAATCATATGCACATTGGGAGTGTGCCCGAGAAAAATGAGATAGTAATTATTCACTGAGAGGATAAGTGGTGCAGGATTGCAGTGCTAGAGATCGGATGCATCTTTGACTCTGGCAGTGGATTATGGACTTCTTGGGAAGGAGGTGAATCCTAGTACTACTTTTGAGGGTGGGGATGTGATCCTTTGGACTCCCTTGTTGGTTGATACAAGAATCATATCCTTCTATTTGCTGGTTTAGCAAATGTGCGTATGTGTATATGTGGTTATTGTAAATACTGTAATGAGTGGTTTTATAAAGCTCCAGTATGCGGTATGTTGTCATGTTTTCATGATGCTTTTCTTTTGAGCAGGTCTTTCACTGTAAATATTGCAATGAGCTAAGTTATAAATCTCCATGGGCAGTATGTTTTCTTTTTAGTGGTTTTGTTGAGGTCATAGTCTGGTTTAACACCAAGGATGTTGTTCCCCAAGGGAGAGGGTTCTGTAACAACCCTCGTGAAAATTTCATGTAATACAAGTTAATAAAGGAAAAAATAATACCACGGGTAAGGGACATGTATTCCAAGATGAATTTTGGGGAAAGATATCCTAGTGGGCATCATTGGATGTGTGTTTTGGCCAAAGAAAATTGGCAAAGGCTAAGGCAAAGGCATTAAAAAGAAAAAAGGAATTTTTGGCACATTTATTTATGAAAATAATGGAAATTAGGAGAAAAGTAAGGTGAAATATCATAGGTTGCATGTGAGGAGGAAATTGAAGGAAAATAATGGAAAATGAAGAAATTAGAGGCCTCATTAATAAAAAGGCTTATGAGGATCAGTTGGCAAGCTCTTGGCTCAAAGTTCTTGGTCAGTTCAATTTTGGATCTCTCTCATTATTCTCTCTCTCTCTCACTCTTGGTCACTTAGATTTTTCTTGGAGCACTCTAGCTTTGGATCAAGCAAGGAAAAGCAAGGAAAGGAAAGGAAAGGAAAGCAAGGATCAAGGAAGGAAAAGTAGGATCAAGCAACTTCAGTAGGAATACTTGCAAGTAACCTTTTACATGTGTGATTTCCTAGCTGGTTAGGACATGCATGTCTTTGCATGTTGGTGTATGGCTCTCTTGTTGTCAGTTCCATGGTTTTGTTGGGTTATAACAGTGGTTTTTAGCCTAGCCTTACCTTTTTTGGATGCCATGGTGTTGGGATGTTTATTTCGGTTTTGGAGCTTTGGTTTGCTGGATGGATTTCCGAATCTAGGGTGGAGGTGGTCTCAAGTTCCATTCCCAAATGCCTAGGAATCCCTTGATTGGTTTTGGTGGAATACACGGTAAAGCCTGAGGGAGAAGTCTCAGTTTAGGGCCTAGTTATCTAGGTTTGGATTGCAGTAAATCCTGAGATGCTGGTATCGGTTTAGGGCCTAGTGATCTGATTTGGATTGCAGTAAAACCTGAGAGACAAGGAGATGAAAAATTCCTCAAGGATAGTGATGGATTTCAGATGGCATTCCAAGTTCAGTTCGGCTGTGATCGGAGCACCGATTTTGGTGTGATCACGGTTTGATGAGGGTGGAGGTAGTTTAACCTCTGGATTCCCTTGGTTGTTCTTGGATTGGTTGTTCTATGAGATCCCACATTCATGCTTTGAATATGGCACAAGGGTGACTAGCTGAAAGAGAGATTTGGTTCATCCATGTCTATGGTCGGGTGGTATGTGGAAGTCTCGAACCTAGCCGGATTTTCCTATGATTACTAAAAGCTAAGTTATCTTACTTTTGCACTGATTTATATGTGGATTTAATGGCTATCATATCTATGATATTTATAAGGTTTTATGCTGGTTATAAGTATGGTTGAGTCACTGGTTTATGTCATGGTTATTTCATATATTTACTTGTAAATGTTAAATGGATGGATGCAACACCTAATTGATGATGTAGTAGTTCAATGGAGAAGGAGGTGATACTTCTAGTTATGTTTCATAAGTTGTTTAGTCGTTCATGCTTTGTCTTTTATCCTAGACCTGTAGGTTGCATTGATGTTAAGTGTTTGACAAAATGTCAGTCCCAGTTGGGGATGCCCAGGCCTAGTCCTAAGGGTGATTTTTTATTGATTAGCATTGTTATCATGTTTTTAATGAACTTTGGAAGTTACAACAAGTTCCGGGCAGAGGCCAGGATTTTGGGCTAGAAAAGTGGCTTAAATCCCGAGGTCGTTGGCACAAAACTAGCAATTTTGGTCCATAGTCACTAGAAGGCAGGCATGTGAGAGCGACTTTGGGTTTTTGGTTGCTCACTTGCCCATATCATGAGAGCAACTATGGCTTAAGAGTTTCATAATAGTAGCGGGACCTAGGGACATGTTGTCTGAGTTGCTGACTTGTCTCCTGAGGGTTCCGTTAATGATGTTGGATGACTATATGTGATGTTCCATCGATTTCACTTCCTTAAGGCAACAGAGGAGGTCGAATATGATCATATGATCATAGTATAATCTCTCCTCATGTTTACCCCAGTTGCCATGGTTACTTTGGGTAGATTTGGGAGGGGGTGTTACATCATCCTTGATAAACTCTCTGAAAATCATCTTCCATGTTAAGGTGGTGGACTTATCAATGAAGAATTGTGTGTTTGTTAAAATGAGTACTTTATATCTTACACTTTCCATGACACCTTCAATATTGCTTTTGGTAACCTCTCTAGTTGGTGTTTGGCGTGTAACTAGAGGCATAGTGTCGGTGGAAGATGACAAATTGATAGGGTACGGATTTGCAGTACTTGGAAATTGGAATTCACTCATGGAAAACAATATTAAAATCAATAAAACCACCTATTATAACTTTTTCACTTATGAAAATGAAGTCCTTATGAAGGGATAGTGTGTTGGTTCTAAGCACAAGAGCACAAGCTTAGTGCGCTCTACCTTGAGGTTGGAAGAGAGACTTGGTTTCAACACAAGTTGAATTAGCATGAGACAATGGTTAGATGCTTAGGTCCTAGAGATTCATAATGCACCCTTGTTGGCACAAAGGATCTACTTGGGTGTAGGTCGCATTAAAAATTGGAAAATTTTGCATGCTTGTCATTAGGCATGCACTTTACACTACATGAGGCAAGGAGACCAATGTTGGTTGTAGGTCGCAAGTCTAGTGGATAAAGGGTTCGAGACTGTGGCCTGGAAGTGTGCTCTTCACTCTTGAGAGAGACAAGTTCTTGGGTGGGTGTAAGTCACAATTCTAAGAAGCAAGGACTCACTAGTTACTATCTACGAGAGTGCAATGTGCTAGTAAAGAATTGAATCATTAAGAGTTGTCACCATACAATAAGGCAAAGATCTACTCAGGAAAACTGACTAATTGTTTGATGAGAGCAAGCGAGGGTAAACATATGGATGAAAATACTGATATGTCTACTCATATATACAACCATAGTCATGATTGGAATGAAAAACTCATTTAGAATGCAAAGAGACATTGAAATCATCATGCAAGAACTAAAGTGACAATTTTAAGAGTGAAATTTCATAGTGTGATAGTTGAGAATACTTACCCGGAATATGATGCACTTGCAACCAAGATTGAAGAACGCTCTTTATGCTCCAAAAGTGCACATAGCTACAAAGAAAAAGATAAGTGCATGGAATGAGCTCTAGGTTGGGCTCTTTATATAGGGAGAACACAAATTAGGGATTGCGAGTGTGTTATTGCATGTCGCAAAAATAAAGGGATTAGGATAAGACAATTGTCACTAGAGGGTGTGCCTTTACTCTCATCAAGGAATGCACTCATGCTGTCAACAGGAAGTGCATTGGTATTTCTCCCAAAGAGTGCACTCTGGCTATTGATAAGGAATGTGCTCTGCCTTCCTACAAGGAGTGCACTGCACTGTCTCCAAGAAGTGTGCTAGGCCTATCTTGAGGGAGTGCACTATGAAGGGAACATGACTGAAGCTTGTGAATGCATGGTGCACCAACACATAGATTTTCTAAGGGGGGACTTGAACACTGAGAAAAATAATACCACACTTGACTTTGATGAATTAAAAGGATAGTTCACATGATCATTTCAGGGTGTTGGGCCTTATAATTTTTATATTTTCTTTCATCTAATTTCTTAGTTTTATAATAAATCCTTGTTCTTTTTTATTTATAATCATATTCTTTACTCAATATGATTTAAACGTAGGTGAAAGTGTATTTGCTCATACAATTATTTTTTAATGATATAAATCAAAGATGTTTATTTATAATTGAGCTAATAATTCGTTGAATGAGATCTTGTTGAAAACATGGATTATGAATATTTATGAAGAATGATTGTGTTGAAAGGATTCATGGCTAATTCAATTGAAGTTGTTCCTAATTGAAGAATTGGTTATGAGATAGAATTCTAGGTTTATTCGTTGAGATAGGAGAATCAACTTAATTTAGAAAGAACGTTTTGAGAATATTCGATTCTCAGGAACATTCCTTAATATATAGATCTTTTTTTGTAATTCTCATTTTTGTAATATAAAAATAGGGGAATTTACCTCGGTGTTGGTTGTACTTTTATAAAGACAGAACTAAGGACAAATATTTTGATTGTAATTATCTCTCCGAAGGATCGTAATGAAAATACTTCTTACTTGATTTCAACATTATCAACCTTCTCTTAATCTAAATTTGTCTTAGAGGCAATCTAACTCCAAGAAGTTTGGGCCTACTTCCTGGACAAAGCACTATCTTACTTGTGTAAAGTAAATCATATTAGCTTTATGTTGTTTCTTCTTTCTAAATAGTTCTATTTCGATTTAGGTTATAGATGGTTATTGAAGAGTTTCATTTATGTTTTGTATAGCAATATAATTCATTTCATTATCTCATTTTGTTGTTTCCTTGGTAAATGATAGTCGTTCCTTCAATTTCTCATTGTTGTTTCTTTAATTATGCGGTGTTGTTTCTTTATTGTTGTTTCCTGAAACACTATTTTTTAACATGATAGCTTCCGATATTCTTTTATGAATGGTTAGATAACTGATAGTTCTATAATTAAGGTTATGTTTTTTCTTAGCTAGAAAATTTTCTCAATAATTAGTTGTGCATTTGAATATCCTTTTCATAAGCGAGATTTGATTTCATCAAATATAAAAACATTTGCATTTTTGATAATTGGGATCAATCTGCTTGTGTAAGAAAGATTGAAATTTTATATTAACTCATACATAACCATCATTATCTCTTGAAAGCCTCTTGCATATACTTTTCCGACTGCCTTGAGATAGAAAGACGAATACCTGGGTTGATGAATTAATGTTCAATACTTGGATGTTTTTTAAGCAGTAAATAGTCTCGACATTTTCGTGTTGTTTCTATGGAGGCTTTCAAAAGAGTGTTATCATACTAATGATTGGTCGTATATGTATACCTAGCTCTCTAAGGGTTGGACATTAAAGACTTAAAGTAAGAACCTGCTCATGCACATTGGTTAAACTTGTGGTGGTGTCTGCCCTTAGTTGATAATTTTAGGCTATAGAGTATGCATGACTAGGAAAATAAATAGAGGTAGGAATAAAAAATAAATAAATCCAAAAATTACTTTTGCAAGAAACAATATCCAGGGCTATGTTGGCCTTAGACGATCGAACTTCATAGACGATATCATTCGAAAAGAAGAGTCTCAAGCTTCAGTAGGACCTTGATCGATATTATTAAAAGGATCCATTACTATTACCACTCCTTAGCAAAATCCTCTACTGTCGTGGAAGCTAACATTCATGATAAATTTTTAGGATCTCAAGAAATTTTTCAATGATCATCAATTGAACATCTTGATATTCCTAGCAAGAGTGAGGGGCACTCTTGTAACACGATAGAAGGAGGAGGTGAAAAAAGTAACTTAAACTTCCAACTTCCTGAACAAGAGACTCCTATAACACTGATGGAGACATTGTGGTACCTGACTTAGGCAGTGCCATAAGACCTAGATAAGATCTAGAATCTCAACATCATACTAGTCATTTTCAGTTAGTAAATCCTAAATTTTGAATCCATGAGGGATAATTCTAGATCTATGACCAAATGGCAAGACAAGTAAACACATTAGCCACCTCGACCTAAACCATAGAATTTCCTATTGTTGATCCACAAGAAAATGCATCCATGAAATCCATACCACTCCAAGGTCTTCCTAACTTTCATTGATTGGCCTCAGAAGAATCATATGTGTTTTTGTTTGAAATTGTTGTTTTGTGTCATGGATATGACTATACCAACGATCCGCAAAAACTAAAATTGTTCCCCTTTACCTTGAAAGGAGAAACATTATGATGGTTTATGCGGTTAGTAGGCGATATCATTAATTCTTGGGTTGAGATGAAGGATTTTTTTTTTTTTTTTAAGTACTAAGATTATTGTTGATCTAGAGATTTAAAAGAAGAAATAGTCAAGATGACTTACAAAGAGGACAAGACTTTAGAATAATACATAGAAAGGTTCTAGTATAATATGCAGAGGTTCCCATACACTTCCCCTCCTAAAGAAGTATTAAAAACTGCCCTTATTAGAGGAATGAAATATGAATGGATAGAAACACTTGATTTAATGGGGTAGGGGGATGTTTCTAAGGAAGTGTATGATGATATTGTTAAATTGTGTATCAAGTGCTTTCGTGGAAGTGAAAGGACTAAGCATGGAATACGAGATCCTATGAGCAGAGCTAACAAGACCATAGGTGGACGAGTCACTTGAGTTGAAATCAGTAATTTGTTAGAAAATTTTAAAACCAATATTTTGAGTACTCTAACCACATAACTTGATGTTTGGTGGGTGAAACAAAAATAGGTAGAGGCAGAACACACATTGGCGATTTTTTGTTCTCATTGCCGCCATAAACATGGGCGCAAGTAATGTCCATTGGATACAGTTATATTCTATGCCATTTATGCAAAATATCATTCAATTAATCATTGTACATTCCTTCCAGGATTAAAATTTGTTTTTAAGGAAGTGGGGGAGGAACCTGAACTAATGTATCTTATGGCCCAATGATGAAAATGGAAATCTCACCTTCCAGTTATGTCCCAAAATTCTTTTATGTTTTTTTTTGTTAGTACAATCAACAATAGTATCCTAGACCCAGTTGGCAAATTCAACAATATCTTGGCACATGCTGGAAAAGCAAGTAATACCCAACACCATCCTAGCCAAATCAACCATACCTAGGATCTAGATGGAAAAACCAACAATACTTTGGGCTTCCCTGGAGAAGTACATAAAACACGCGATACCCTTCCCAATGGTCGAATTAAGCAGCTCAAGGGCTAGTATGGTGTCAAAATTGGCAATGCCCTTCTAGTATTGTTAATCAACCATTAGGAACATTACTTTAGTCACAACCACCATAATTGAAATCATAGCTTCAGTTTACTTTAAACAATTCACCACTGCTATGCCCACAACTACCCGCACCACCAAATCTCAACCCAAAAAACTTTCCTGTTCAAATTATAGAAATATTATATACTTTTGATTTTTGTCTTCCCTCTCTAGAATGTAATGAAATCTAATTGAGATTGGGTCAGATGATTCCAATATAAAATCCTATAATAAATTCTGAGTAATTAGAGAGTGAAAAACATAATAAATGTAGGTTTTAACCCTGTACAGAAATACATGCATACAAATTCTAAAAACAAAAATAAACAATGGTGAGAACATAAACATAAAACATATATACACATAAATTTCCCTTGGATCCCAAAACCGGGACTACCAAATTGATTTTTCATTATGTTCCTTTCAATATTACAATACATATATATACATGTAGAAGCATTCATTAACCCCAATCCATTAACCTTGGATTAGAACATAATTATAGTTCTCTTGACCAGATCTACAAAATACCATGGGCAGAAAATCATCATGCCTAAAACCATGTGCAAACCCCATGCACAAAACCATAGTTAGGTCCGTCCACCTACCCAGGGTGCTTCCCAGGACCCCATGTAGGGGGGTTACCACCCACCTGAAACCCCCTGACAAGGGAGGTTGCGACCCCCTATGAACCCCTTGTTAAGCATGGCGCAAAGAATAAGGGGGTTATCACCCCCCCATGACCCCCTCGCGTGTGCGACTAGTCATGGAAAGAATAAATAATCTAAAAAATACTCAACATCTACAACTTATTGTGGATCAAAGTCATCTCCTAAACCTACCAAAAACTAGAGAGCAACTAAAGTTACAACTGTTGCTCCTCCATTTCTGAAAAGATTAACTATATTTAAGCAATTGATATATCCTGAATTTTATTTAATAGGAGAATTGCAAAATATTTGTGTTAAGATTCCTCTTTTGCATGCTCTCAAAGAAATTCCCATCTATGCAAAAACCATTAAAGAATTCTATGTTAAGAAACCTAGAAGAAAGCCTAAAGACCCTCCCACTATTCATGTGATTGGGAAACTATCTAATATAATCTTAGAAAAACATATTCCTATGAAATATGATAACCTTAGAAATTTTGTAGTCATTGTTTAGGTGAGAGGGTTAGTTTCCCAGCCACTCCGGTGGACTTGGGATATGCTATCAATATAATAACATTTAAAGCTTGTATTCTCCTTGGGATGCATGAGCTGGGAGTGACACCTACTATGTTGGAATTATCCAATTGTTATGTAATTATACCAGAAGGAATTCTTGAAGATATCATTGTTTCAATGGAATCTTGGGAGTACCCTACCGATTTATTGGTTCTCAATCTTAAATACAAACTAGAAGGACATCCTCTTTTATTAGGCAGGCCCTAACTTTCCACTGTCGATTCATATATTAGATGTTGAACTGCGAACATGAAAATCACTAAAGGAACAACCATCAAAATCATTACCCTTTATCCACTTGCTAAACCTAGCATAGAGTCTGGTTATTAAATGTGATTCTCTCTTGAATACGAAGAAGTGAATTTGTGTCGTGTCCTCACTATTGAAAATCACTTAGCTTTAAATGAAAGATTGAGGATGATACCATTAGTATCTTTATTAGTCAAACATCTGTTGTAGAATATCCAACTTGTCGAATTTTGGAAGCTATGTTGGATAATGAAGCTCAAGGTATCCATATGGAAGAGCCCACTAGCAATCACATTCCTATGACAGTAGTTCCTAATAGCATTCCCATTGAAATCGAGCTTGGTAAAACATTAAAAATTAATGATAACCTAACCAACTCTCATTGATGCAAACAACTGATAGAAGTCCTTCAAAAGCATCAACAATCTTTCGCCTGGGATTATACAAACATGAAGTACATTGATCCCAAACTGTGCATACATCACATCTATATAGAGAAATACACCCATCTTATCCATCAACCTCAAAGGATATTAATCCCACACGTTAGGGATGTCGTTAAACAAGAACTTCTGTAATTACTTGATGCTAACTTTATACATTCGATATCTGATACTCAATGGGTCTCACGATTAGTTTTCTTCCCTAAAAGGAATGGGAAGTAGCACATTTCCATAGATTACAATGAATTAAACAAATCCATGCAAAAATACCACTTCCCTCTCCCTCTTATTGATCAAGTTCTCGACACTCTTACAGGAAAATAATATTTTTTTCTCCTTGATGGATTTAGCAGACATAACAAAATTTAGATCGCTTTAGAAGACCAAGATAAACCCACATTTACATGTCCATGGGGGAAGTTTTCATATTGAGTTCTCCCATTTGGTCTCTTCAACACACCTACAACTTTTCAAAGAGAGGTTCTAAGTATATTTTCTTATCTGATTAATGATGTACTTGAGCTTTATATGGATGACTTTACACCTTATGGTGAAAATTTTGAAGAAGCCTTGAATAACCTGCAAACTATCCTCATCAGATGTATATTAACCAGGTTATTCCTTACCATATGTTAATGACAAAAGGCATGGCCTTGGGACACTTTATCTATGTTGTAGGCTTCTAGGTAGATCCAGCAAAAATTGAGGTAATTCTTTGAATCCATATTTTGCAGACACCAAAAGAGGTTTGTACCTTTCTTTGTTATGTTAGTTGCTATCATTGATCTATAGCTAATTTTTAAGATATTGTAGCACATTTATATATATTAACTGGGCATGTGGAATTTCATTAGGCTAGTAAATGTGATCATGCTTTGGCAGAGTTGAAAAAACTACTACCAACAATGCATGTACTACAAGGTCCTAATTGGAAATTTGTGTTCCACATTCCTCTGATGTAGCTGATACGTCCATAGGAGAAATATTGGGTTAAGAAGAAGCCAAGAATCCTTATTCCATTTATTATATCAACAAAATTTGACACCTCCAGAGCGAAATTATACAGTGACAGAATATTAATTTTTGGTTGTTTCCTATGTTGTTAATAAATTTTGTCACTATATTACAGGCTATCATGTCTTTTAATAAACAGATCATTCTACTATTAGGTATCTATTTAATCATCCAATTACTAATGGTAGAATAACTTGCTTGATGCTCCTATTACAGGAATTTGACATTACTATCAAATATTAGCAAGGTAAAGAGAATCTCATTGTAGACCTTTTATCCAAGCTCCCACCTACAAATGATTCCTCTTTTATTGAAGATCAATTTCCAGATGAACATTTATTTATAGTATTTGTTAAAATGTCATGGTATGCAAATGTTATGAATTATCTTACAACACAAAATTCTCCTTCGCATTTATCGCCTTTCAAGAAGAAACATATTATCCAATGCAATGCTTGGTTTTCTTGGATAGATGGATATATTTTTCACATAGGAACAAACCTTCAAATCCGTAGGTGTGTAAGAGAATACAAGGTTTACGATATCCTTAAATACTTCCATGATGATCCCTACGGGGTCCATTTTTCTAATCAGAGAACCTGGCATAAAGTACTACAAATGGGCTAATTTTGGCCCACAATATTCAAGGATGCCAAGAAATACATTCAAAGTTGCAATAACTACCAAATAATATGGCATTCCATTCATTCCAATGAAATGCCTCTTCAAATGCACCATGTGTTAGAACCATTTGAAAGGTGGGGTATGGATTTTTCGGGCCCTATTAATCCTCCTTCAAATAAAAAATAATATATTTTGGTATGTATTGATTATGTGATGAAGTAAGTAGGGGTCATAGATGTTTCAATAGCCACAAAATAAGTACTTATAAATTTCTTATTTGAGCTCTTTGTTCAATAAGGCCTACCCAGAGAACTCATCACTAATGGAAGATTGTAGTTTATAGCTCATGATATTCTTGCAACTCTGCAGAAAATACCACATTAAATAAAAAGCTACCTTTTCGTACCATCCACAAGAAAATGATCAGGTCGAGAGCATGAATAAAGTTATGGAAAGTATTTTGACTAATAAAGTGGTCATAAACCACTAAGACTAGGCTTCTAAACTTCCTGAAGCCTTATGGGCTTATCGTATGACTTGGAGTAACACCATTGTTTTATCACCTTGTTTATGATCAAAATTCATTCTTTCTAGTTGAATTCAAAAGAAAGACCATTAAGACTACCCGAGAAGTCAGCCTAGATATTTCAAAAGCATAGAAACAATGCCTACAGTAGCTCAATGAATTGGAAAAAATGAACCTTTTTGCTTTGCAACAAGCATCTATAGTTCAACAACAAAGGGATAAATGACATGATTGTCTCATTAAAAGAAAATCTTTTCAAAAAGGTGATTGGGAATTATTGTATGATTCCAAGTGCCAAGACTTCTCGAGGAAGCTTCAAACTAGGTGGTTAGGTCCTTCTGAGCTCAATGAAGTATACAATAATGGAACTATACACTTCACTACTATTAATGATTCTGGTATTTCATTTCTTGCCAATGGTCATTGATTACGCTTATATCATAAACTTGTCAAAAAGAGTCTTTTCTTCAAAACGTTACAGATGATGTAGATTTACAGATTGTTGGTGGATAGGGGATTACCCCCACACCTACCACTGGGTAAATTTATTTCCATTTCAGTATAAAAAAAGGGGGAAAAATAGAAATTTTCCTTTTATTTTGATGGTTTTTGCTTGATTGTTTGGTTTTTTTCTCTTTTGATTGTATTTGTTTTGTTTTTTTCTAGTTATGTCTTAAGTCACAATCATAGTTACCTAAGTCACAACCAGTGATTCCTAAATCAAAACTACTATTACTTAAAGTCATAATTGTTTTACCTCAAATTATCATTTTTTTTACCTTTGGTACAATCGTCTTTCCCTTACTCAAATATGAGAAAGAGTATTTCTATTTATGTATTTGCAGGATTTTTTTTAGGTAAAATAATCTCTTGACCCCTATTTAAAATGATTATGATTGATTGAAGATATTACCCTTTATCCTCCCATCATTTGCCTTGCTATTTTGATAATTAGATGTGGGAAGAAGACTATGTTATTGTTCCTTTCTAATGATCCAAATGATTATTATTCCATTCATGTTAGTGATCTTTTTCAAATATCTTTTTTGGAAAATTATATTAATCAATCTTAAATCATTTGTGGCATAAATTTCTATATAGGCCCATTCCCATAAGGATGTATATTAAACATTAAAACTAACAACAAAGGTGCTAATGACTATATTGATGTTTTGTGTTATTCCCTGAAATGATCCATCTTATTTCACATTAAAATAACCACGACAGATGGACTATGATGGGAGATATGTTCAAAACCAAACCCAGGGACAAAAATAGTGTGCTTAAAGAAATAAACTTGTGTACCATCCACTTTCCACCATTTAAAATGATCATATATACTAAATCTTTAATAGGAAAGTGGAAATACAAGTAAACTTGTCAAGGTACTGAACATGCCTAACGGTAGTGGGGCCATGCTCGTATACCTAGGTAAACCCATCAAGGCACTGAATAGGCCTTCTGGCAGCAAGGCTATGCTAAGTAAAAGAAGATACAAAAAGTTAGCACTATATTGTTCACCCTGGGAAAGACTTTTTCCATATTCAATCATCATTACTCCCATAAGTTAAGGATAAGGAAAATGAACCCCATACTTGAGCTTTCAGGGAATGATTCAAAATTTCTTATAAAGACTAATGCATTGATGTTATACTTTAAATATATTACTATGTTATGGGATGTGGAAACCCTAGGAGTTATCACATAGAGCCTATATCGTTCAAATTATTGTAATCTTGCTACAAAAAAGGGAATATTTATTATACTAACTTTAATGGAATGTAGCATTTGAATATTATTCTTTTTATTTTTTCATTTATCTAGGCTCTTCAATCATTATCATGTCATTATTTTATTAATATATTTCAAGTATATTAATCATTATAACAAAATATGGCATATTTCTGAAGTGATCTCTTGATTTAATGAATAGGTTTTTGGTAGTAGCTAAATTAATAAATCACGGGGTAAGTCATACGGAGGTATAATTACTCTTGAAAATTGAAATGACCACATTATTGACATCTCCTCTCTATTGAACCTAATGTAATCACTAGCCGAAGATGGTCATTAGAATTAATTAGCGGGGGCTGGGGGTAAAATGTTATCATGTTGTCAATTCCTCTTGTTTCATCTGCATGTTGTGCCATTATTCGTGAGTTGTTACTGTATTTATGATTAGGAAACCCGAAAAGTTATCACAACCAACTTTAGTAATTCATAGAAGTTTGTAACCATTTTTTAACAACAAAAGTAATTTTCAGACACAAGCAAGGGGATTCAATTGATTAGATATGAATTGATCCATCTGTGAGCCATAAAGGAAGTGCACAACTATATGAACTAGGTAGAATGGGTGCAATATTTAAGAAAAATTGAAGGGTTTGATAAAGAAGTTGCATTATAATTCATGAAAAACTTGAACAATGGATTGAAGATGGTAAAGAATTTTCAAGTTCAAGTAAATGAAGAGGTTATAGTTGAAGCTACAAGGCTAGAAACAATAGGATAAAGATGGTATGAGCCACATGCTTCACTGAAAAATGTACCTTTGTTGTTTCTAGATGATGAAGAGGAATTTGTAAGAAAAGGGAAGGGGTATAATCCAAACTCATTTTCAAAACCTTGGAAGGAGCTGGAAGAAATAGTCCAAGGATATATCACATGTGATGGAAGATACAACGTGGTTAGAGGTTTCTACCTTAATTTGTTGGTGTATATGCAACAAAAAGTATCTTTGAATATTCCCTTTTTCTTAAAATCTATGTTGCATGAAACATTTCTTAGAGTTAGAAAGGCTAAATAACCCTTTGTAGTCGTAAGCCACCATGGATTGAGCAAATTGTTAGTTATAAGGAGCTTACAGCAAACCCAACAGACTTGGGAAAATTTCATTGGGGTAGATGAAGAACCTGTGAATGAACCAAATAATGATGAGTAAGTTCTTCTAGACAATTCTCTAGAAAACCTCGAAGTTGTTACAAGTGTTGAAAATCCCAAAATTGGAACTGCTAGTGAGAACCCTAAAACCACATTTAGTAAGTAAAATCCTAAATTTATAATTGGAAGTTGAAAATATAAGGAGGAAGAGAATTTTGAAATTGATGCAAGACAAGATGATGAGGACAATTTGGTTGATCCACTGACATTGGAGTAGCCAGATTTCCCTCTAAATAGAGAAGAAATGGGGAAACAAAACTTTGTGGCATTAGAATAATGGACCTCAGTTGTACAAGGAATTCATCTGGCACTCTTCAGGCTAAAGCTACTTACTCAAGTACACTCACTCCAAGGATATCTATTCAAAAACCATTTGTGTATAAATTCCTCAATTTGAAGTTTCGCAATTAGAATGTGTAACACCTAAATGTACTCCACCTCAACTTTCGCAATATGAAGTTTCACTATTAGGGACTTTGGCTATTGAAAAATCTAGTAAGGTAGGGAGACAAATTGCCTATTTTATGGCCATCTTACCTAAAGGAAGAAGAAGGTCATCCTTATTGTCTAAATTGTACCAAGGACTTAGCTCGACCCCTCTTATGTATCTAGGGAAGTCAACCTCCTTTTTAGGGGAAATAGATCTAATAGAGGAAAATTATGGTGAAAAAGGAGAAATTTCTCAAGATCAACCCATGCAAGAATTACTAGAAAAAGTGATAACCTTGATTCAATTAGATAAGGAAGAAATGATGATTGACTTATAACATAAATGAGAAAAGTGTAGGAAGAGGATAAAGACCCCCAAAAAGTTTGAGAATAATGTTAGTAGAATTTGTATCAAATTGCTTAAAATATCGAAGATGCACAGGTATTAGAGAAAAAATATTCAGATCAAGAAGTACCTAGTGTAAAAGTCGAGCAGACATTAGAAAAATTGGAATATTTATTAGAATTGTTGAATATGGAGGAAGGAATGATTGTTCATGACTCAAGAACACTTTATTGATTCCTTAGATGATATAGTTCACAAGTTTCCTACTGATATTTCAACAACTATATCTCAGGATCCTCCCATTGATTCTCCTATTACTACAACTCATGAACCTTCCACCAACTCTGAAACTACCACAGTCTAGGATATTCTATTAGTTATACAACTACTATAGTTAAAGAGCCTTCTGTTGATTCTCTAGTTGATGAGCTTAAAGATCTTTCTAATGATTCTCTAGTTGATGAGGTTAAAGAGCCTTCTGTCGATTTTCTCATTGTAGTTCAAAAACCCCCTATTGACGTCTCAGTTACTATGGTTCAATAACATTCCATCAAATCCTCGATAACCATGACACAAGAACCTCTAATTGATCATTTAATTGCTATTATTCAAGAACCTTGTGTTGACTCCTCTATTGTTATGGCTTGCGATCTTCCTACTAATTCCTTGGTTGTTATAACTCAAATAAGTTCGACTAATTTCATAACTACTGAAACTCAAGAGTCTCCTATTGATTGTCTAGAGGATAAATTCTATATCCCACATATTTTTTCTCTGACTATTCCCTCTAGAAGTAGAAGTAGAAGACAAAAATAAAAAAGTCTAGAAGTAGGAAGGGACAAGGTGAGAAATAAGTTCTTTAGAAGAGTTGGCACTTTGAAAAAGGAGAATGTTTCTTTAGAAAGGAGGATACATGAATTACAGAGACAATTGGTAGAAGGAAAGCAATGTATAAATTCATGTAGATTCAAATTTCTAATTGTAAATTACTAAAACAATAGACTTGAATCTACTCTACTCATCAGCAGAAACAATTAAATGATCATGAAATCATGAATAATTCAATCAGCACATTACAAAATGATTTACTGGGGAAAGCCATAAATAAAAACCCCTTCTATCTGTATATTTCATTAGTAAAAAAAATGAGAAGATTACAATGCTTTTCTCAAGCCCAAGAAACCTTTGCACTATCTTTATCTGTCTCATAACTTCCTAGATAGACCCAGGCAAGTACTTAACCAATTTATCACTTGCCCGAGTTCCTATTTCCTTACGTTGCTTCCTTGGGAATTAGCCCCCATATTAATTAGGGAAATTCCTCAAAGGAATTTCACAATCCCTCATAAGCCTTCCTCTAAATGCATGCACCACCTATACAATTCAAATGATTATACAATTGATAGTACACTATCCTTGAAATCTAATCTCAACTAGGTAACTCTCAGATCTTATGTGCATGAGTTATTCATGAGTGAATCATCAGTTAACTAGTTAATCACTACAAGCAGCACCACACTACTAGACCTCCCACTAGCTCCTCCAATACTTGGAACTAGTTTAACTGACTTTACCTTAGTTAAATTGAATTAATTAATTACAACTCGAAATAAACTCAACCAGAGCTCCTATAATGTAGGATACACTCTACATGACTCAAGTTATACATTCAACTCGAATTAACTGAGCCAACTGAATCAAATTAACTTAGTTAACTAATACAAGTTGTCATGTGATGTGGAATTACAATTTTATTCCTAATTTAATTCAAGGACAAAGTTAAATCAAGATATTTCTTGATCATATTTTCAACATTTCTTGTTGCGACTTTTAAAAATCCCTCTCAACAAGAAATAATTCACATTTATTCAAGTCCATTACCTTTGGAATGTTTTGCATGCAACTCTTTTCATTTTTGTTGTTGCTACTGCAACATCTGCAACCAAAAAAAAGCATCCAAACAAAATAAATTGAATCAATTGTGTCTGCAACTGTTTACTGCGAAAAATTGTGATGTTACTGACTCTGATACTGAGCCTCATGCTCTGTTGCCAACACTGCTCTTCACTCCTTAGTATCTGATTGACACTAATCCTCGTACTACTGAACATTGCAGGGCCCCTAGCAAGGTAATGATCCATGAGACAAAAAACACCTCAATGGATCCTACCCAAATTTATGCACTCTTGGGACTATTGCTTTACATCGCCCCACCTCTCACCTGGAGCTATGGTTGCATGTGCTCCCTCTGCCCACTTGGCTTGAATTTTCCTCCTACTAGATGTCTCTGTTTGAGTGGATATCTCCTCTTAGCCTCCTCTCTGCTTCTCCAATTGTGGTTGCTCCACAACCTGTTGAGGCTGCTTCTAAGGCTACATGTTGAGAGGTAATTTATGCTCCCTCTCAACTACCAAGTATCTAACCTTTGCCTTTCTCCTCAAGGATTTTCATGCATCTTGTACCTAAAGTGCATAGAAGTTCTTCACTCACACACTGATATGTTTCACCTGTCCCATGGCAATGTGTCTAAGGAAAACCTTTCCTTTTCTAAATATCACATTGTTCACAATCTTCCAATAACAAGATGGAAACAATATTCTTCTTTAGTCCTGGAACATACATCACATCTGTAAGTTTGAGAGGGGAGCCATACTCCCTGTAAAAAGTAATTGTACTAATAATGGTCGTGTTATACCTCCCATCATCTCCAAACTCTATGTTCTGCTTGAGGTATTTCTCCTCCATGTAGAAATTTTGAATAATTTAACACATATTCAACAGAGATTATCCTGATCATGTACTATTGCGGAAAACATACACAATACATAAGCTCCTCTACGTTGATCATCAATATAGCAGCATCAATAACAATAAAACATCAAGAGCATTCACACATTAACACAGTATGTATCCCGGGGAAAGCATCTCGCTAAAAACCCCAACTATCTGTATATTAATGATTGAGTCATGTAACATTACACAGCATAATACTTCTCACAAGTATCTCCACATCTGTTACACACAATACAGCTCAGATCTGAATCAATCACTGGCTCAAAGCTCCTTCG
>APFE031556860.1:0-12816 GCA_000404065.3 Pinus taeda
CAAATGACGATTACAATTTTTTTAAACCACAATTCAAAACTATCCAAAAAAATCACAAATTAAGTTTGGAGATCACCTCTTTATTAGATGCAATCAAATGATTATAAGTGATTGGAAAATATAAGCTTATCATTTAGATGAAGAATTAGTACATTTCCCCAATCGAGGTGAAAATCCATCTGGCAAAGGAGGTCAGGAGGGGTTCCCACCACCCTATTGCCTCCTAATGCATTTAATAGGGGTGTGGAATGGCCAACCCATCCCATGCATAAATCACGCAAGGTCTTATTCCCTTTGAAATTATGGTGAACCTATTTCAAATCCCTCGACTTACTACTCCACTACAAGAAGGTTGACTTTTATGCCATGTTCGTATTACGCCCCCACTATTGGTGGGATTTTATTTATATCTATGTTATATAGTGATGTCTTGATGCAGAGCCTATTAACTAATCAAATGGAGTGAGCTTTGGCTTCTTTTAGATCTAGGGTCACATGCCAAAGAGGTTGTCACTGCTACTACTCATAGAGGCCACCCTTTCCTCTTACTTATGGTGGCGATGCATGTTGGATATCATATTGAGGGTGTAGTTGATGGTGTTCCTCTTGAGCCTGAAGTAGATGTAGCTCAATAGGTTGGGACATCAAGAGGCAAGATTCATCGCATAGTGGAGGTTTCTAACACTTTTATTTAGTATGAAAGGACGAGTTTTTGGTTGGTCCTAGCACTCATGGACTGCATTTTTTGGGTGTCATTAGTGTTGGTGGCATTTGCAATTTTGGCCTTATGTTGGTTTACTTTGATTTGTGTCCTCAATTCCACAACATTAGATGCACATTTACAGAGGGGTTAGTGGCCATGGCTAGTAAGGTTGATCGCATGCCCACACCCAGACCCAGGAAGTCGCCAACATTTATTATTCAACGACTTCTCCTAGGATTCAGGAGAAGATACATAAAATTGAGAATTATGTTACCCATGACCTCCAGGGATACTTAGATTCAAAATTAATGGAGGAGGTTTCTCATTGGCTTCTTGACCATGGTCATACCAGGGGAAGAACGAACTAATACATACATTCCATAACATTACATTGAAAGAAAAGACCTTGTTAGGCCAAGTGTTAAAGGAGAAATAGGAGGTGAGGAATGACATAATCTCCTTTTTGAATGATATCCAAAGGGCCTAGTCAAACAAAAGCCTTGTATTGAGAGAATGGTTGCTTGCTTGGCACATATAGAAAGACACATCTAATGTGAATTCAAGCCCTCCACGCTTGTTGGTGCATGTGCAAAGGACCCTACTCCAATGACATATTTAGATTCCTGAATATGGTGTTATGTTGCTCTTCTATTATGTTGTGCAGTCCCATTGTCATATGGAACAACCATGCTCAATTATTGTTTCTTATGTTTTTTTTTTTTTTTTTTTTTTTTTTTTTTTTTTTTTTTTTTTAAACATTATCTCTTTATACCAACCAACAAAATCTAGTTTCCCATATATTGTGCGATTAAGAGTTGAGTATATTTTACAATTTTGGGTTTTTCTATTCAGTCGGCTGTGTAACTTTGATTTTCTGGAAGGTTATAATCTTACAAATCTAACTACAAAAAATTAGAAGTCAACACTTCGGATAATACTATATATATATATATAGGTTATATATATATATAATTTTTTGTTTATTTTTAATATTATTTTGAAAATTAATTTTCCTTATATTAATATAAGGCAATTTGTTTAGGGAAGAAAATTACTTGAGATAGATATATTCACAAATGATGATACATTAAAAAATGACGAAGATGATAATAATAATCTAATTTTGAGGTGATACTCAAATTAGACTCTAAAGTAGTGTATGGCATCCCTTTGTTTGTAGGAGAATACAAGTGATAGTCAAGTTAAACCCCGAAGTTGTGTATGATATCCATTTGTTTTTAGGAGAAGAGACCCCTTTCGGCACATCTATCCAAAGTTTAGAGAGATGCACATAGTCAATCGTCTCTCGATTTGAAACTCTAACCTTGTAAGAGAAAACATATGTTTTTAACCATTAAACGCACTACAACTGTCAAAAAATGAAAAAAAAATGATGATATACAAAGGAAGGGAAGATCTAAATAAAAGAAGGAAACATCTTGTTTTATAATAGTTTTTCTCTTCTTCTTTTTTATAATATTAACGTGATAATCATTTGGTATTTAATATTTAGTTAATTAATTTTTTTTAATCTTTCATTTTTTTTGCATGGAAAGAAATTGGCCTCCCTCTTAGCTTGAGGACTAGAGTGAGGTTCTCACATGTACACTCAATATTTCACAAGGCTTGAAGCCAATACAACAATATTCACTAGGCACATATATTACAACAATATTTATCAAGGCAATATAGCTCCTAATGTCACTAGTGGGGATTTGAGGTTGGGTGGGAAAGATAACAGTCATTCTAGCCAGCTACTTGAAATAATCTCAATTGACATCAAATCTTTCAATGTTACTTTCCATTCTTTTATTATTTACTTTTTAATTTTTTTTTTTTTAGATAAATGTATAAAATATTACCACTTTAAAGAAAAAAAATATTTGCTCTTTAACCTATTGATTTTCCCCATTTCATATTTCATAAGTTCATCTTAAAAAAAATTTATATGTGTGTGTGTGTGATTGGGGTTGGGTTGTGGGATGCTCAAGCGAGGGAAAGAGTCAAAGCTTGTACTTTGTTGTACATGTCATCATGTCATCTTGCAATTATGAATGATAAAGGGAAGAGTACTGAATCATGATTTATTTAATATTTTATTTATTTATTTTCATTATACATGCAATTTAAAGAATAATTTGAAATATTTAGTTTTTTTAAGTTATATATATATATAATATTATATATATAGTTAGTAATATATATAGTATATATATTATATGGATTGGGGGGTGGGGTTGTGGGATTGCTTCTGCGAGGTGAAAGAGATCAGAACTTGTTACCTTGTTTGTACAATGCTCCATCTTGCAATTATAACAAGATGTAAAGGGCTGGAAGTAATTAGTAATCATGGAGTTTATATTAATATTTTATTTATTTGTTCTCATTATGTAGTGCCGCAATTTAAAGATATACTTTGGAATATTGTTTTTTTAATTAAAATTAATTTTTTATTTTAAAAAATATAGTTGAAGTAATTTTGCATAATATTAAATTTAAAATGTATATTTTTTTCCCTTATAAATAAGCTTTTTCTATTAAATTCATATCAGATTACATAATATCGAAATATTTTTTTCATGGTTTGTTAGAGTGTAAACCACACCAATGACAAAAGTTAATATCTTTTATCCTAAATATTGATATATACAAAAATATCTATTGATCAAGACGACATTATGCAATTATGCCACATTACCGATAAATTACAAGTGAATTAGATGCAATACATTATGCCACAAAACCGATAAATCCCAAGTAAAATAGAAAAATCATATGTTAACTGAAACTATCAAGAGGACACGGAAATATCAATAATAGTGTCTGTAGTGACTAGATTGACCAGAGTGTAGGATTTGGTTTGTTGTAGAGCTGCTCAACAATTTTAGACAAATCTTCATGTTCTTCCACCTCCAATAACTTAAGATGTCACGGGGGCTTCACTCAAATAACCTCTAACATAGCATGTATGTTCATGGCATACTAAACAATACCTTTAATTTGACTACATATTGAAAAATATCTCTAAAGATCACTTTATTTAACCCCTACCAATACGAACCCAATACACCTTCCCAATTTAAAAAACTGATACTTTCACTAGATATTGTAAGTATCATTTTTTTTCATTAACATTTATTATACTCCTTTATAATTTTTCATTAACTTTGAGCTCGATTTTTTATGCATTTTTTATACACAACATATAAAAACCCTTTATCTCCTATTATATGCTCAATGTATTACTTCATTTTTTCCTCAATATAATCCCCCAATATGGATGCACATTGTATGGTATTGCTCTCCTAGTGAAGTCCCAATGTAAAACGTATAATATTTTGTCTTAAATATTTTTATAAAATAAATATATTAATGAGATAGTAACAAAGGAATAATGTTTTCCATAAAATAATGTTTAATTGATTATAGAGTGGGTATGCATACTTGGTACTTTCTCTTCATTTTTTTATCTATGTAATAAAACAACAATCAAATGAATGTTATTGATTATAATAATGATCTCATTTTCATAGTTACTAGATAATTTGAACATGGTAAGATTCTAATTAAATTTCCTTTCCATCCACACAAGAAGCATAAGAATTGTCGATTGTATTGTTACAATGATCTAAGTGAAAAGTTATATGTTACATTTTCTTTTTTTTTTTTATACAGTGGGAAAACATATCATAACTCACTTCTCAAACTAGCAATGAGGAAATTTGTGAATGCAAGTTAACTCATTGCCATTATTCAAGGAAAACCACGCCACTTGCAATTACCTACTGGTCAGCCCAATATTCTACCTATTCCTTACAATACAATCTTTTGTGACTAAGGGAATCAACAACTAGGTTGTTTTGGTACTTGCGTGACATGGGGCTGATTCCAACCACTACGACTATAACCCCTTGGTGCCTATGTATGCCCCTTTTGCAGGCACATGTGAATTGAGGGAGATTTGAACCTTGAAACTCTTCGCACATAACATTTCATTTTCATGGTCATCAATAATGGAGCCCTAGGGGATATTCCTTACAACACATTTAATTTAAATAAGTTTTATAATAATTTATATGAAAAATATATATGATGTGATTTCAAAAAATTATAAATAATATTTATAATTTAATTGTGTTTTTAAAGATAAATATCATAGCAAATTTTAAATTAATTTGAAAAATTATAAACATAAAACTCAAAAAAATACTTCTTTTGCAAATTCTACAAATAAATATATGATGTACCAACCAAAAACTTAATAAGCTAATATTAGTTTTGAAAATATTTTGAGCCTAGTGAAAAAGAGCCTAAATTTACATTAATTTAAAAAAATATTAATACCATTAAATTCAGATAACAAAAAGACAACTTCATGGCACTTTTAATCACTTTTCTTGTTTATGTGATTAGTATAAAAATGATTAAATAGATTTATTTTTTTCATAGTTTTTACATCTAAATTTATATTTCCAAGTCATCTTTTTTTTTTTTTTTTGTAAATTAGTCTAATTCTATTATAGTACAAAAAACTTCAGAAAATTACAACGAGGCGCGCCTCAGATATCACCATCCTACAGAGATGGATTTTGCACATTGATGCCCATATCCAGCGAGGCATTTGTCCTACCCCAGGTTTGGGAGACTTGCCTGCTGTTACAAAACTCTGACCAGTGAAGAGAAGAACCTAGAAACCCATACATATTCCCGATTACAGACTTCAAAACCAAAATCCCAATGACCGACTCAAAAAGCATATTTCCTGACTAGATATTCCGCCATTGAAGCCGCAAACAGAAGCATATTATAAGAACTATGGTTATTCTGCCAAGGTCTGAGCAGAGCAGCAACCTTACATAGAGAGAGAACATTGTAAAGACACAGATCTTGAACCAATAGATAAACAAAAAGACTATGCCATACCCTACGCCCGGTAGTCCTGAGAACTGGCTCAATCGTCCACAGAGGTTGATGGCACCTCTTCCATCACTCTGCAAGCATACGGGTCCGGCTCGCTTGAGTCTGTATGAGGCGCATCGTCTTCCGCTGGAGCGCTTGGACCTGCCACGGCTCCCGCTGATGCCTCCGCCAAGTTGCGCTGACCCTGCTCTGGAGCAGTAGGATGAATTGCTGGACAGACCCTCTGCGCAGGAGACAGGGTTGGTTGATCCAAGGCTGAGGCAGGAGGCCTGTGTTCCTCTGCAGCTGGCAAAGGAACCCCGCGCTCGCATTTCTCAATTTTGACAGACACATAGTAAGTGTCAGAGTCCAGAAGGCAGGGGAAGCTGAACCTGGTTGTAGGATGGGAGATGTGATCACATACCGAGGCTTGAGCTCGCCCCCGTATTCTACCTCGTATGCGTCGAGCACTGCTAGCATCGTCCGACAACGAATCAAAGGAGCGAGGTGGGTTGGCTCGTCCTCTTGCCCCTCCACGAGACCCGCCACGACGGCTACTGAGGCGAAGCCTCTCCCGAGGCATTGCAGACCAGGATGGACACGGAGGAGGCTAGTGCAGCGAGGAATTGACTGGATATGATGAGGCTGGTTAACTGAAGGCGGAGAGGCACAGTGAGGCCAAAGAGCTACAGGAGGAATAGGGAATTGCAGGGGAAAATCGCGTAGACAGACCTGGGCGAACTGGAGAGCAGGCCAAGGTATGGCGAGCCAACAGCAGCTGAAGGCTAGCTCAGAGACAAGGTAGGGATGCACAGGGAGCCGACTTGACTCTTTGCCGCGCTTGCCTCTCTGCACATAACACAGCACAGAAAACCAGAGCCGAATGTAAACAAGACCGATCAACAAACAATACATTACCTTCCCCATGTCTCTGTCATTATATTGATATGTTGCATTTCATGCCATGTGCGACCCTATGTCATTCATCAGCTTCCCGGAGGGCGGAGTTGCAGAGCGCGCGCGAGGATGAATGGTCGGAGCGGCTCGTCTGCTGTGAGCGATGGTTCTGGATTGTGAGTTAAGGCAGGAGGGGTGGCAGGCCTTTAATGGTCTTGTACAGGTGGCGGGCCTGGGCCGCCACTTGCCCAGTGGGAAGCCCGCCCCCGTACACCTTTCACCTACTCGCACCCGCAGCCGGGGGATGAAGATCCTGGAGCACCAACGTATGGCAATCATTTTGAAGTTTTGTATCCTTTGCATCATGGAGAGTGCCTGTGTAGTGAGGACCCTGCTGATTCACCCCTTGGTTTGCAAGTCTATCTGCTACTTTGTTGGCAGTTCACCTAACATGCTTGAAGATGATACTGTTAGGGTGACGTAGCCTGTCTTCCAATGCTTCTAGCCTGCTGAGGAGTCTCCAGCTGGAGGCTATTTTTGCTGCTGAGGACCCTGCTTGGATTCTAATAGCTGCATTGATAAGTATTAGGGAATCTCCTTCCACTTCCAACGGATAGAAGTTGTGTTGATCAGCCACACAGATTCCTTTCCACATTCCTTCCAACTCCGCCATGTTGTTGGTATTTATTCCAGTCGAACCATAATAGATGTATTCCACTGATCCTTTTGCGTTTATGATGACTCCTCCATATCCTGATGGACCCGGGTTCCCCTTAGCAGCACCATCAAAATTAAGTTTGAAAGTAGCTCCTGCAGGGGGGGACCATTGGGAGGGGGAGGTGACTTTGGGAGGATTGCTGTGAGTATCCATCTGGGAATAGGAGATGTTGAGGTTCCAGGAATTCCAGATGATTTTTTCACGAGGTGAAGTAGGCCAGTCATTTTCTGTCCAAGCTCTGAGCACTAGCGTTTCTTGTAGATTATACTTCAGGAGTAGCCAGAGGATTTCTGCGGATCTGCTCTTGTTGTTGAAGACTCGATTATTTCTTTCCTTCCATAATGACTAGTATAGAAAACCTGGAATGAGGTTCCATAGTGAGTTCAAAATTGGGCTTTGATAGGGTTGCTTGGGCCAAGTTCTGAGAATGCTTGCTATGTCCCCTTGCCTGTCCCTTCTACCATTATTGCAATGGTCGACTCTATTCCATATCTGAGCAGCGAGAGGGCACGTCTCCATGAGATGAGTGATGGTTTCCTCCTGAGCAGTGCAATTGGGGCATCAAGAGGGGCCTATAAAGCCTCTTTGTTGAAGATTATCCCATGTGAGAATGCGTCGTTTGCTTAGTAGCCAAAGGAAGGTAGATATCTTGGGCCACAATCTTGGCTCCCATATATGAGTCCATAATTGATCCTTGTCATTAGTACTTTGGTCATAGCGTATGGTATAGGCCTCCTTGGTGGTGAAGATTCCTCTTGAGGTGTGGCCCCATCTCAGTTTGTCCTGCTGGGAAGAGGGAGTAATTTTCCTTTGAAGAAGCTCCTGGTCTATATCAGCATAGGTTTCTTCTTGCCAGTCTGTCTGCCATGATCTAGCTGGTTTCCAAGTACGGAAATCTTGAGTTTCTTGTTGCTGCCAAAACTGAGAGACTTTAGTTGTATTAGATTGTTGCATATGGTGCTGCCAGCGCAGTTTGTGGAAGATCGTGGCAAGTTTTGGCAGTTGCTGCCATGAATCCTCCCAAAACCGTGCTGAGGTCCCTGAGTGGATCTCCCAAAAACTGTAAGCCTGTATGAAGGCGCAATGAATTTTAGCCGAGTTCCAGATCATGGATCCTGTAATGCTCGGACTAATTCTGATGAGCTCATCCCACTGACTTCCGGGCGCGTATTTAGCTTGCCACAACTTTGCCCAAGGGATGTGCGGCTTTACTAGCCAGTTCCACCAAATTTTTGCTCCCATTGTGCTGTTGCTTTGTATGGGGTCCCTTAGTCCTAATCCTCCATTGGCTTTAGATTGACATACTTCCGCCCATTTGACAAGGGCCCATTTTATGTTGAGTCCATTAGAGCCCCATAGAAAGCCCCGATGGAGGTTACGGATGGCCTTGAGCACCCATTTGGGTGCTGCTAGAAGGGAAAAAAGATACAGGGGCATTGCTTGGAGGACCGATTTGATCAGAGTAAGTCTACTGGCTATGTTAAGCGACCTGTAGGTCCAAGATGAGAGTCTCGCTTCCAATTTATCTAGAAGCGTGCGCTAGGAGGCGTGCTTGAGGGCCGAGGCCATGAGAGGAGCCCCCAAATACTTGGAGGGCAGAGCAGCAATAGAGAAGCCCAGAATACGAGCAATATTCCGCTGAGTGGAGACAGGGGTGTTGAAGAAGAAAAGTTGTGATTTGGAGGCGTTGATCGAGGTTCCAGAGGCTTCAGAAAAAAGAGAGAGCAAGGATTTGAAGGCTTTAGCTTCTTGGGAAGAGGGATGACCAAAAAGCATCGTGTCATCCACGAATTGCTGATGAGACAACGGATTAAGACCATGAAGTGCTAAACCTTTGACTGCATTGGAGGAAACAACATGATGGAGGAGGCGGCTGAGCCCTTCCGCCATAAGAATGAAAATGAACGGGGAGAGAGGGTCCCCTTGGCGAATGCCTCGCGATGGAAGGAAGGGCATGGACGGGGAGCCATTGAGGAGAACTGAAAAGCAGGGGGAGGATATGAGGTTCATAATCCAGCGAGTCCAGGTTGCATTGAATCCGAAGGCTAGCAGCATTTGTTGGATATATTCCCAACTGAGTTTATCAAAGGCTTTAGATAGATCAAGCTTCATTATCATGCCCGGTTTTTTGAGTATTTTTAGCGAGTGGATCACTTCATTGGATAAGATGATGCCATCCATAATCTGACGACCCTCGACATAACCTGTTTGTTCTGGAAGAATAAGAAGAGGGAGGAGGGGTTTAAGTCGATTGGCCACAACCTTAGAGATGAGCTTGTAGATAACATTACAGAGGGCAATTGGCCGGAATTTATCAGGCGTGTTAGCTTCTTCGCCTTTGGGGACAAGAGCAATGAATGTGGAATTGAGGGAGGGAAGGACCCAATGCATGGAGCGAGATTCTTCCACCAAGTCCCATACTTCAGCGCTAATCAGATCCCAGAATTCATGAAAGAAATTGGCAGTAAAACCATCAGGTCCAGGTGCCTTACCATCTTTGAGTTGCGCCATGGCTTCTTCGACCTCCTGCATGGTGACCTGTTTCAGGAGATTTTGATTTTGATCGTCAGTGCTTATCTTTGGGACATGCTGAGTGACCGATTTGATGGCAGCTTTGCGGCTTCCTGGTTGCTCTTTGAGTGCTTCCTAAAAGTAATCTCTGAATGCCTTCTCAATATCTTCATGCTTTTCTAATCTGTTCCCCTGACTATTGTTGATGAAGGCTATGTTATTATGCATGCGGCGTTGGATGGTGGATCGGTGAAAGAATTTTGTATTCTTTTCGCCCTCTTTTAGCCATCTGATATGAGATTTTTGCTTCCACAGGATTTCCTCCTGTAGCCTCCGGGCTTCTAGTTCCATCCAGAGGGAGTGCTCTTTGTCGGCTAATTCTTCTGTCCTTCCTTCTATTATGATGGTATGCTGAAGATCGCACATGTTTTTCTCTAGATTTTTCCTTGCGTCCAGGATGTTGCCAAATTTTGATTTATTCCAGGCCTTGATTGCTTGCTTAAGGTGTCTGAGCTTCTGTTGAAATTGATACATTTTTGCTCCTGTTGGAGGAGTGAAGGACTTCCAAACATCTTGCACCATTCCTTTGAATTCTGGGTTAGTGAACCAGAAGGACTCAAATCGAAAGGGGCGATTGGAATGTTTACCTGGACTTGTCCATTGGAGCATAATGGGCCAGTGATCAGAGCCTCCTTGGGGCAGGATGGAAGCGTGAAGCTCTCCGCCCAAATAAATGGCATTATCTGAAATGAGGAAGCGATCTAATCTGGACGCGATGTGGTGAGGTCCCCTTCGTTTGTTTGTCCAGGTGAACAATCCATTTGAAGTTTGTAGGTCTATGAGCTGGTTGGTTTGTATGAATTCTTTGAGGCCTGTGCTATCCTCTTCTAATTTCATTCGTCCTCCCTTTTTTTCCTTGAGATTAGTGATAATATTGTAGTCGCCCCCACTTATCCAGAGAGGGTGCTGTCTAGTTGAGTTGAGTGTTGTAAGTGCTTCCAGCACTTCTAATTTTTCATGCAAGTCCTGCGGGAAATATGTATTGGTGAGTAGACCATGTAGCTCCGTTCCAAGGATATGAAATGAGGCTTGAATAAAGTTGTGCGAAGCATGAAAATCCTGTAGAGTGAGGGTCTGCGAATTCCAGACTATAGCTAGTCCTCCTGAGGCTCCTAGCCCATCTACTGAAACAGATCTACTGCCAGGCCAGGCTTTGCGAAGGATTTTTTCAAGAAGGACATTAGTACTTTTAGTTTCCTGTAGAAAAACAATTGCTGGTTTCTCTAACTGAATCATGGTTTTTAACATTCTGTGTTTTGAGGGGCTATTGAGCCCTCTCATGTTCCATGAGATGAGCTTCATGAGGAACTATGGTGTTTGGGCTTGTAAAACTTCATCAACTTTGGAAATCGCCCCGATTCCATTAAGATCTCGCCCAGAATAATGGTTCGTTGTAGATCAGTCTTGCGTCCTCTTTTTTTTGTTTCTTTGAGGATTTTCTTTCCATCCCACGGACTGCCTGCTTGTATGCCCAGACATTTATTATGTTGTGCTTTGATGAGAACCCCTTCCAGTCTATCTATTTCCCAGGGAGGAATGGAGTTGTATTCTTTCTGCTTACATGCTGCTTCAAGTTTGAGGATATCCAACCCATCAAGACTCACAATCTCTGGATCTTCCTCCATATTGATAGGGGTGTTCTGAGGATCATCAGAGTTGCCTTCTTGCAAACTTAAAGCTAAGGCCGCATCCAGGTCCATGGCTGAGGGCTGAAGGCCCGCTGCTGAATCCGAGATTTTCTCTTCCAAGGAGGGAGGGAGCTTTGAGGGCGAGGGGGCAGATGGATCCACCTGGGGATTGGGATGATTGGAGGAGGATGGAGGGGCAAGAGTATCCCGAGAGTCTTGCGAGGGCTTATCTAAGGTCTCACGAGGGGTGAGGATTTGGAAACGGTTCTGGGATTCAGGCTTTTTGGGGCTGGAGGGGGCAGCAGGTTGTTTTTTTGCATGCCTCTGGCGGGAGGTCACTTTTGTGAAACCATCTGAATCTTTAGTAGCTTCGTTGACAACAGCTTGGGTCTGGGTATTCAAGGGGCATTCCCTAAAGAGGTGGCCATGCTCATGGCACTTACGACAACGAAAGGGAATGTGTTCATAATCTAAAGGTTGAAGCCACTCAAAATCATCATGGAAGAGACTTACCGTGTCTGCAAGAGTTTTTTGAGCTGCATTTGGACGCAGATCCGGGCGTAGGAGGTGAATCTTCGATTTTTGGTTTCCTCTGCTACTTTGATGAAGGTGCCAATGGTGTTACCAATGTCCTGTAATGTTTCTTCTTTCCAGTATTCTGAGGGCAGGGAATACAAGCGAATCCAAACTGGAGCATGACTGAGATCCTCCGTATCTGGATTGAATCTGGGCTTCCAGTCACGAAGGAAAAGACCCGAGGAGTTGAAGAAGTATGGACCTCCTTCGAATACTCTAGTTTTGTCCTCCAAGCAGTGAAAAATAGCTGTGAAAAAGACTTTGGGCCCTAATAACAGGGAGACTTGTCCTTTGGGCTTCCATTTTGAGTCGATCCACCCATGAAGGGCCTTCTCAGTACGCCAGAAACCCAGAAACTTGCCAATCAGTGCATGATCTTTCAAGTACTGTATTTCGCCATTGATACGATGGCTTGGTAGCTCTACTTTGATTCGTTATTTAGCTTTTGGAATGCATGTGGTTGACGTCGCCTTTGGTTGTGACGCATCCAAATCTGTGTCATTTTTGTCATGAGCACTTGGGATGTCCACATTGGCATTGTTCTGTTCCTGGATTTGATCGCGTTCAGAGCTCTGAAATCGTGCAGCGGATTTGCCAGAAGAGAACAAGGGAATAGAAGACTCTGTGTTGTCCGCCGTCCGTTATGAAGAGGGTGGGGGAGGAACGGACCCCGTCCCTCCCGCCGGACTTTCCATATTTAGCTAACAACCAGACTCGTGATGATTAGAGATCCAGCGATACCGTGGAGGAATGAAGTTACCAGGTTGCAGAGTTGCAGGTCTGTACATCTGCTACAGAGGGCAGAGCTGCGGCTGCTAGGGTTT
>APFE031556865.1:16228-37232 GCA_000404065.3 Pinus taeda
ATGAGCAGTTTTCAGTGGAGAACTTTTGGGAGATGATGTAATCAGCTGACCTTGTTCCTTTAGGCAGTGAAGCAACACGTTTAGGGACTTAGGAGCCCTCAGTTTATGGACATTTATGATTGGCGTTGAAGTGCCCAAAAATGTCTATAACAATACCACACTTACATCGACAACTTGCCTAGCATTTTCCTCATTGGTTGGTGGTTTCTAGCCATTATGATCAACACTAGCCCACTAGTCGTGCTCACCGGTTGAGATTGGTAGCTTGGTCTACGGCCCCAAGCAAGGGCGTATAGGAGCAATTTATTAAATGAAGGTTGTCATAAGTCAAAATTTACACCAGTCAATAACCCGTCAACCAGCAAACTCGACGACTCCACGAAGGTAAGAGAACTCAAGTAGTGGTTTGCGGCCCTTGCTTCATAGCTGGATTAACCTACAAAGGTTGCAATCCATGAAACATCAGTTGTGAATCTTCGATTCCGACATCAATACTGTTCCCTATCATAGCGCTATACGCTCCTTGAGTTTGGTGGTTGGAACATGACCATAGTGTGTGTTGGAGTCACGATTGCCGTTACACCAAAACTCGCAGGTGTTACTAAATAGACACATCGCTAGAGTTAACGAATCCATGAAAGATGTGGGGGCATTGGATTATCCTTCTACACTGCCATTAACAGGGAGTGCAACAATCTCCCCCCAACGTGAGCCAGGTATGTTTAAAACTCGAGAATTTTGGCTCTAATACCACTTGTTGGAATCACGATTGCCGTTACACCAAAACCCACAAGTGTTAGTAAAAGACACATTGATAGAGTTAACAGATCCACGAAACACATGGGGGCGTTGGATTATCCTTCTACACCGCCATTAGTTTCATTCAGGATTCTAGATCCTTCTACATCTATTATGTGTTATGTATGCTCTAGTCTAACAGTGTGCACCTTCCAACGACTGGTCTAGCCACATATGGTTATTTTCCCATTAACTAGTAGATCGGCCCTCAATTGTTCAGATCACATGCTCCCTCCTCAATAGGGTTACAAACCTCATTGTGTAGATCCCTCGCGCTGCTAATAGATGGAGCGAACCAATGGTTGCTACCAACAACCACACAAGCTGAAAACTCTCCATTTGTTAACTCCACAACGTAAATATTCAATATCACAACTTCTCTATCGTCCCTTGATTGGTTCTACACCATATTGCAATTGGATCAACAATACCACATATATATTTGTCATCTTCCTTCGATTCGAGTGGATCCTCGACTGTGATATTTTATGACAATCACTCTGTGCTGCATGAGTTTAGGGGCGGTAGATTTATGTACAGTTCTTTAGCAAGTTAGAATAGTCCTGCTCTAGTCAACCTGAAATCCCCAGAGACAGAAAGCTTTCCCAAGCTCTGGATCAATTCATGATTGCAAAAAGCACGATTCTTTTGTGCTAAAATTTGATTCTTAGTTTGTAACAGAAATAATAAATCAGCTTGATAGACCCAACCCATCTCTTCTGGGTTTTGGAAGTTCAAATTCACTAATATACTGCCTCCGAGTTGGTATATTCTCCCTTCATCAATAGACAAAATCCCTTGTCCTCTAGAAACAGAATCTGACCTCCCAAATATTTAAACCTTGGCTCCTTTTTCTAATAATTTTACTCTTTAGAAAAATAATAATTCATGCACTTCATAAAAAAAATAGATATTTGATTTAATAAATTCCACCATACATGCCCCGTTTGATAGTTTTAGCCAATCAATGGATCTTTGGCTAATACTCCCACCATATAAAAAAAACACGTTCTTCTGCAACATACAATGGATTTAAGTTTCTTTAAGGATCTCTTGCAAAACCATAAACTCTAGAAAATTTCACAATAATGAACCAATTAGGGTGGCTCCACAAAACCATAGAGATCCTAGCTAGGGTGATTATGGATTTAAGTTTCTTCAAGGATCTCCTGCAAAACCATAAAGTCTATAAAATTTCACAATAATGAACCAATTATGATGGTTCTAGAGAACCATTGAAATCATTGAGATCCTAGCTAGGGTGATTATGGAGGATCATCGAATACTAGTTTCTCTGAAACCCTCCATCTTTCACAAAATCAATTTGCAATAAAACCCTCAAGCTGGTAGGGAAACTATCTCTGATACAATTGTAATATCTCAAATGTTAAATATTTCAATAGATCTAGGACACTAAGTGTTCTGATTTAAAATAAAGTTTCAACAAGAACAAGAGCACAAACAAGATCTAGAAATGTAGTCCTTTATTTATATTATTCGCTAAAAATAACACATGCCCATACAAGAAGATTGGAACCCATGAAAATGGCATGCACCCATGCCAAACAATGGTAAATCTAAGACACTTAAGACCACTTGTGAATCCTAGATGGATCCACCACACAAATGGCACTGTGGGGTTTTCATCCTAGGATCAACCTAGAACTGGCCACGCCAAGTTCTCAACAAAACACAATAAGATAGACAAACTCTAGATGATCCCATTGTCAAGCTATTATCCTGTTTTATAGGCTTGATGGAATCTCTAGAAACCTCAGATCAATACCATGGTTAGATTTCGTTCACTTTGACCATATCATGAAAAAGGTCTATTACAATCTTTTAATAGTTTAATACCTTAGAATGATTTTAAATATTAAAGATATGTGTTTTTTTAAGAAGGCAATGAGTTTTTTTTTTTTTTTAAATGGTAATTATTTTCTCTGGTATTTCCCATGGTATCAAGGTCTACTTGGGATCATATAATTGCATATACATTTTTGGATGAAGGGATTCTACTTCAAGTGTTGGTTGGTTGATTCTATGTTATTAGCTTTTATTATTCTGTTGGTCCATTCTCTTATGTTGGTTATGTGCTAGGTTGGTTAATTTTCCTGTGTGGGAAATATTGCTATGCTATCATGTTGTTGTAATTAGGTTGGTGAGTCGAAGCAAGTTGGATTGTTGATGTTGTAACATCACACTCAACACTATTTTAATATTAATGGAAGATAGTTGAAGGTTGTTTGTCCTCATTTATGTGTGTGTGTTGTGTTGGTTGAATATTGCATGCAATTATGTTTATGGTTAATATACTTTAGTAAGGTCTTGAGTCATTTTCAGTGCACTGGAGGTTATAATATTTGGTGTTGTGATATGTATAAAAACGTAGCACCTTTTTTTTTTTTTTTAAATTTTGTTAATATATTGATACGAGTAATGACTATTATGGATGTATGTAATTGGAATTAACATATGAGTGTGAGATGAACCATGTATAATGATGAAAAGAATAGCTATCATGTACATTATGATTTCCTTCACCATTGCGGAAACATGGTTCTTGTAGTTCCAATAGATGCCTCGCTTGAGACTTCACCTATTTTATAGGTGATGTCAAAAGATTTAGTGTCTAGTGGGCTTTTGTTTGCCGAAATTTGTGCATTAACCTGAGTCAGTCTATTCCCAATGCCAACAAATGGTTCTATTGTCGAGACTATGATTTATTATTGAAGGGAATGTGGAATCCCACCAAGGAGGAAATAAATCAATGGATTGAAGAGAAGGAACGGGAATTTGTTTCCATCAATATAGATGAATGGATATATTGTCATGTCTTTACTAAATTTTATGAAATTTTATTTGTCGAGTTCCTATAGTAGTTAGTAGAGTGGGTACAAAAAATGATCAAAATAGAAATTGGTGACATGTTGAGCCAAAGTAATGGACTCCTGAATTGGTTCAACAGTTGAAGGCTCTTAATAATAATATTTCATGTGCAATAGATTATTGGTTTGAGAGTGTCATAGATGGGTACATTATAGATTTTTTTATTGAATCCATAGTATCTTACAACACTATAGAGAGGAATTTTTTGAAAGGAAAGTGTGGGAGGTACATTAGAAATTTTCATCAAGATGTTATTATGTGATAAGGGAGTTATAAACTTGGAATATGACAACATGAATAACTATACTCCTTGTGCATAAATTGCGAGCTGAGAATGGTCTAAGGGAATAGGGCCTGGGGCGACGAAGAATAAGGAGGTAGAGAGTGGATAAATTGTGGGAATTCCATGTTAATTTCTAAAAGGTTCAATGAGGTGTTATAGAATTAAAAACATGAAGTAATGTTTCCAAGGAAGAAGGTGCACGATAGGAAAGCATGAAATTTTTTGAGGGAAGAGTCTTGCATAGTGGAAGAAAGTTTCAATGTGGTTATGTGAGAGGAGAGAGATCTCTGTTGATACCTACAGTTGATAGAAGAACGACAAAGCAAGTGAGAAAAAGTCATAAGAGAAGAAGGGGCAGTGGATATCGAAGAAGTCTTGAAGGAGTGTAGCTTGGCATATCGTGCAAAGAAGGAGAGGACAAAGGACCCTAAAAGTATAGCTCATGAGTATTAGAACTTGTGCATCCTAACCACCCTACTCAAACCATGCCCTATCTTGAATCTACGACCCTGTGGGCATTAGTTGATCCAAAGGTAAGTTCACGTAGAATTTTTTTTGTATACTTTAGTTAGTAAGGAAAGTAAAAGTAGTTAGACTAGTAGTAGGAGTGAACGTAGTAGTTGAAGGAAAGTGGACCATAGATTTCCCTAGTAAAGAACATTATGCATAGTGCACCACAAAAAATAGCGAGTATAGCTAGCAATCCTTTATCAAGATCTAGTGTGCAGAAAAAAATGGAGGATACTTCAAAGATGCCCATGTTTCATGGTTTTGGGACTAAGGATCCTGACCAACATTTGTTTGTATGTGAGGTTGTTTGGACTGTGAATTGTTGATTCTTCTACAATACATATAGTAGAAACAAATCTTTATCTAGTAACTACTGCCTAACGATGTTTAATAATTTATCTTTATGTCATTGATATCACTGAACAATTATACATAGAAAATATCAATAGTAATGCAACAAAAATATAAGATCAAAAAGACATAGCCAAGCACAATAGAGACAAAAAAAATTCCTTGGGGAACCCAAACTTGGGAGAAAACCCAAAAAATATTATTTTAGAAGATATTTTCTTTAGCAAGGTTTAAATTCCAAATTGTATAGAAATCCGTGCCAAAATCCAAGTCCAAACTTTAGTCAATTCATCCTCTATCTGCTCTCACCTATGAATAATATATAAGAGAGATGATTATTCAAATTGGTCAAATGAAGATGTCACATTGTATAGATATACAATGGGCCCATTTATCCCAAGGGACATGTCCCATCATGGGCTGGGCCAACTTGTCCATTTTGAGCCTACATGAAACTCGATAAAAAAATTATGTTTTATTTTTATTTTCATAATTATTCTAGGCTAACTTAGGAGGCCTATTGACATGCGAGAATAGCTCCCAATGCTACACAGAAATAAACACTTCCTCTTACATAGGGAGGTATTCTCCTTAACTACAATAGATTCATCCTTCATTGAAATTTCTTCTTCCTAAGAAACGTTCATGAGCTTTCTCATATGTTGATGCACATATGTAAATCACTCCAACCTAGAGTGGGAAATGTGAGTATCCAAGACCTTTTACCTTTTGTCAAAGTCCTTTATGTCTCCTTACACTACAAGGAAAATACCTTCTAGAGGAGGTTTTTGTGAAAGACCCTATAAAAATATACCAAAAATATGTTTGTAATGGAGGTGGATAGACGAATGTTTTAGCGGATCTTTTTTGGATGGTGCATCTATAATCTACAAATGCACATGTGCTTTACTATCCATATAAATGTTGATGCCGCATAGAACATGGTGCACCATGGAAAATTTATTTTTATTAAATAAAAAAATATGGTGCACTAAATAACACAACATCTCGTTTATTTAATAATCAATAGCACCGATGCCCTTGATGTAGTAAAACACCCTGGTGCATACCATGAAGAAGCACTGCTATATTTTTAAAATTCTAGAAAAATGCGATGCTATTTTTCAACAATGGATCAATGTCATACCTGTATTAGAATGCCTCGAGGCATCTTAAGAAAAGCACCATGGTATATTTTTTAATTTAAAACAAACATAGTGCTCTTGGATCTATTACGCATCAATGTGATTAGAGTAGAGCATCAAAGGAGGGTTAAATAAAAAAACCTCCCGATCGTAAATTTCATTTTTACCATCTATAATATTGGATAGCTCTGAAGCATTGGTGCCACTTTTGCCTCATGCAAGCAACCTGATATTGGTGCTTCTGTTGCTCTTCATCCTTTTGTACCATGCTCACTGCCTCACTTTCCAATTGTTTCATACTGTGTCAATTTTTTTTCCTCCATTATGTGTTAGTAATGCCTCCCCAACAACCAAATGTCGAGGTAGTGTTTATGTTTCTCTGTAATTTAATTTTCTAGCATCTCAGAAGTGAAAATTATCTTAAATTTTCCATTGTTTTTAAGACATTATTTCTTTTCCCTGCATGGTACGCTTGATATGTTCAGCCTGCACCAATAGCTGTGCACCTTATAAATTTACAGGGTGTACCACATTTCGGTGCATGAACATAAACACACCGTGATTTTTGTGGTGCATTTCTTAAATGAAAACGCATCGAGAAAGCGATAAATTTTATGTTGGTGCATTACTCCTATTGCATTTATATTTAGCAAATACATCACAAAAGTAATATTAAAAAATATAGCTATAGCTCAGTGCGTTCGATAACCTGAACGTTTCATATCGGTACGAAGAATTTATATGTACACGTCAGTGCATAAGTGTGATGCACCGCGTTGAAAATTTAAATTTGTGAAACAACAATGGTGTGCCATACTTGTGTGCGCATGAAATTGGTGTGGCTATGTTTGACAACACACCAGAGACAGTGCATGATGTGTTCCGAGTGCACCAATGATTTTTTTTGTTTTTAATTTAAATTTATGTTTCCATATTTATAAATACATGTTTTATTTAATAAAAAAAATTGTATTTTATCTATGAGGTTGATGTATTTTATATGTCAATCATGTAGCAGAGACATTAGCATAGGGAGCAGCAGGCAGATCCATACAATATTGTTAGATCTAAGACTTTTGTGATCCATAATGTAGATATCATTTTTTTGGATTAATCACATTGTTAGGACCCAATCCTAACAATGTGATTAATTCAGAAGACTGATGTCTACATTATGGATCACAAAAGTCTTAGACCTAAAATTATCACCCTATAAGGTAGGGAAATGGCTGGCAAGACTCGTCAATTTGAATGGGCACGACTGCAAGTTGCTAAGAAGAAATTAGATATGTCGTTTCTTAAAATATGTAGGGATGCATCATTGATTCTAGTGTTCTCCCATATGTTTTTCAATGGCGAACTCTGGGCAATGATGCATCCATGCTATTTATTTCTTCAGATCTAGTGATTTCTTACCTTGTCCTGAGGATGAACCACATTAGTTGGTTCGAAACGTCTCTTTTGGACCCAATCCTAACGATGTGATTAATCCGAAAGACTGATATCTCCATACAATATTGTTCAAACATGGGAGGCCAGAGAAAGGGAGAGGGATTTATACCCTCACCCTATTACTACATTGAATTGTGTGCTCTTAAGGAATGTAGGCCTCCTTAAGTACTATGAGGAGGCTACATCCTTGAAGGCACACTTTGTCTTATTGGCGCATTTGATCGAACAATGGAGTGCCCATGAGCAGGCTTTCCATGTCGGTCCTGAGGTGTGGTATAGGCCCTTTGAGGAGGATATATACTTTAGCACTAGCCTATCCAGGAGAGGGGAGGATTTTCCTTAGTTCCTTGATTTCGCCCATGGGGTTGCAGATGAGACTCAGCTTGCCTACACTCAGAGATATGTAGGGCCTCATGTAGTACATCTAACATATTTTGAGGTGTGTGATGGAAAACTACATATTTCTTCTTTTACTGTAGAGGTGGTTAGGTGCCTCTTGTTATTAGTCACAACCATTGCACACTCTAGTAGTGATGGTATGTGCATTAGTTGACCTCTTTTGTATGATGCCGATTCTTTGATTCAGGTGCCATGTTGTATCATATGGTCTGCGGTTTTTTTGAGGCAATTTTTTATGGCTTTAGATAGATTTCATGCATTGAGACATGGGAGGTTGAACTTCCCTTTTTCTTCAAACATTTATTGTTCATTTTTTGAGAGGTTTATAGAGATGAGTCCTACATTTGACCATCGCCCTACTAGGCTAATCACTGAGCTCCAAATGTGCATATACGGGAAGATGATGCCCAAGAGAGTCTCGCCAGATTATCCAACCAGGATTTCCTTTGAGGCACTAGCACTACTGTCCAGTGAGGATGACCATGCATTTGTCACGTTGGAATTTATGTATGCATGAATCAACTGGAGACAATGTCCCAACATCCTCTTCACTGCGACTGAGCCTCTAGATGATAGAGGTAATATTAGTGTTTTCTTTAAATTAATATTGATTTTATTATTAATTAATAAGAATAAAATTTATTCTAGCATATTAATTAACTTTTTATATTGAATTGTTTAATGAAATTGTCTAATTATTGTTGTGTACTATACATTTTGTAAACATCAACACATTCGATGGGGACATGCCTCCTCCCCCACCAAATGGAGGAGATGAGGAGATCAACGAGGCCCAAGAGGGCGAGGCACATCCTCAGGGGCTATGGGCATCTGGGGCCATAAGATTGGTCTAAAATTTTAGATGGACTACTATGATAGATTGGCCAGAGTTTTGGTTGAAGAGGGAGTTTGGCCTGCAAGGGCTCAAGATATCAGTGTAGATCCTAGGTTTGTGGATCTGTAGGGGTAATTTCCACATGAGATGATGTCCCTTATGCATCATATCATTTGAGCTAGTAGGGTATTGGAAGCGATGAGGGATGCGGGGCATGTAATGATAGATACATCAAATGAGGGCGGTGATGATGATGAGGGTTGTGATCATGATCATGATGATGAGAGTGGTGATCATGATCATAATGATGAGGGTGGTGATCATGATCATGATGATGAGAGTGGTGATCATGATGCTTTTGGTAGTACCAACCCATCAGATCATAGCTGTCAGGGTGTCGGTGATCCTTCTGGTAGTACACCTCCTTGTCAGTTTCCTGATGACGAGATACTAGAGCTACAGGTTATGCCTTATGTTTCTCCTCACATAGCAGACCAACCATATCCTCTACCTTAGAGTTCAACATAATGTGTTGAGATAATAATTAACCATTCATCATCTTCTACTATAGATGAACCACCTCCTCCTCCACCCCAGCTGAGTTCGACAAATGTTGAGGCAATAGTTGACCATCCATCATCTTCTACTATAGACCATGATGACACTAATACATTTGTTGTATCAGATATTTGATTTCATTTGTATGACTTGATGTAGTTATTTGACTTGTTTGTATATATATATATATATATTATATTATATATAATATATTATATATATATATATAGATATAGATATAGATATAGATATATATATATATATATATATATATATATATATATATATATAGTATATATATATATATATATATATATATATACATATTGCATTTTTTTCATATTTATGTACTTAATTTATATGCTAGTGTTGATGTGTATATTGTTAGGTTTTGTTAAATATGTTCATTTAATGTTTTTGCAGATAGATGTGTACGTGATAGTAGTTATTTGACATGAGATTTATATTAATGTGAGGATGTGTTTGGTTATGATGTTAGATTGCAATGTTTGTGTTTTGTTAGACGTAAGCATGATGATGATGCCCTATTAGGTTATTAGATATGTGTGCTAGATACTGACGCTTATGGATGCTAGAGGTGTATATAATTAGATGATGGTAGTGAATTTGAATGTGTATCTTAGATGATGTTTATGTTTGTTAGATAGCTATCATCATGATGTTGATTTTTATGAAATAATATTTATTATAGATTATATATTGGTGAAATTATATCAAACTTTTATATATGAAATTGCATGAAAAATGACTTACTTTAAGAAAAAGCAAAGATATTTTATAAATTACAAAGTTTAGTATGGTTGAAACTATGATTGTAAAATTACGATAAATATGTTTCTATTGCTTAGATAGTTCATTGATATTCAATCTAACTTAATTAATAAAATATTTCAATACTCACAAGGAAAAATAATTAAAGGTAAGATAACTTAATTAGTTTTTAATAAGACAAAAATGTGTAACTCATTCAATTTTTAATACAAAATATTATTAATCATAAATTATTAAAAAATACAATTTAACTAATTCAATATTATAATTATAACATTCAATCTATTGTTAAATTTTTAAAAAATTAAAGTCATTTTTTATAATTAATTTAGATTTAATATATCTTAAAAATTCTATTTTTATAGAATTTAATTTGTCACTAAAGTTATGGAGATTTTCAAGCAATTTAAATTTAATATTTATAACAACTGTTACCAATTTAAATTAGAAATCTCTCTCTCTAAAGATGATCATCAAGAAATGTAAAATAAGGCTTGTGAAGTCACTAATTGTAGTTGGGGATTTTTTCTATTGAAAATTCTCCCTTAAAGAGGCAAGTGAATTTTTTTCTAATAATAAAGATATAACATTTTGGTGCTATTTTGGTTCTTTATTTGCTATTGTACTGGTTTAAATTTAACTCTTTTTAATAATAAATATGAGTTAAGTAATACAAAAATGAGACTATATTAGATTTAAACTTTTGACAAATAATATATATGATTACTTCTTAATGAAAAATTCAAAAAATATTATTTTTTCCACATACTTATCACGATATAGTCACTAAAATTCATCTTTTCACATTTCTCCTAGCTAATATTACATCATGTTCACAATGATAAAGCCATGTTTAATTTAAATAATTTACTTATAAATGCTTAAAAATAGATATTTATTTTACATAATCTAAATAGGAAACAAAAATGCATCACTAAGTCTATTGGAAAGTCAAGAAAATGCTTCTTAATCACTATCACAAATGAAATGCGCTTGATATGTTCAGCGTGTGAATATAATGCATCGCTACCATTCCGATGCATTACGTAAATGAAACCGCAACAGGAAAGCTACACATTGTATGTTAGTGTGTACAATTTTTAGATTACCTCCAGTGCATTCATATTTACCAAACATGCCACAAAAATAATATTTAAAAATATAGCTATAACTTGGTGTGTTTGATACCCTGAAGGTTTCTTACCGATGCGAAAGGGTTATATGTGTGCACCCGTGCATAAGTGTGATGCACTGCGATGAAGGTTTAAAATTTTTAATAAACAACGGTGCAACGTACACATGTGCGAATCGACACTAGTACGGTTGTGTTTGAAAATGCACCAGAGCTGGTGCATGATTGTGTTTTGGGAGAACCGATTATTTTCTTTTAATTGAAAGCGATGTTTACATTTAATAACTACATATTTCATTTAATAAAAAAATTGTAATTTATGTATGTAATTCTACGTCCCACATCTACCCACTTTCACCGGCCTGCGAGGGTAAATATGAGCAGATGGATACTATAACACGATTCAACATCTTAAGTACAGTTAAGGAAGTGGAATTGACTACTTGAAATTTTTTATGTTTGTAGATTTTTGTGGTAGTGTTTTAATGGGTGAGGATTCAAAGATAATTCCACAATAGTCATTTTTATATCTATGTTTTGAGTCTTAAACAAGACTCATCATCAGGATATGATGTTGAGAGAAGGAGAGAAGGAAAAATAAAATAAATAAATACATAGTACAAACTTGAAACTTTATTGACTTCCTTGAGGTGCTACAAGACCCCTAGGAGCTAACCAACCACTCAAGGTGCCCAACCCTTGAGTTAACTTGAATTTGTAATGTTATGGACCCCTATTCACTCCCATGACAAGGAAAAACAATGAATGTAACCCTCCACTCGCTCCCATAAGCCTTCTTCCTAGTGACTGTAGACTAAAAATTTAGTTTTGTGCCAACGACCCTGAATCTAAGCCACTTTTCTAGGGTTAGGATCCAAACCGCTTCTCAAAGTTAATGAAACTACCATAAATGATAAATAACAAAAATAAAAATCCTTTAATGAAAAACTTGATCAGATATTTAATGTAACCCATCCTAACCATGACAGTCATTCCATAAAACACATACAAAACATGTAATCTATAGGCCATGAATGTATATCTAAACATAGAAATCTGAAACTTATATGAAGTTTACCAAAAAAAACTATTTCCCTCTCACAATAGATGCAATAACATCTATTAGGTCATGCATTCAATGACTATTCATTTGTACATCAACACATGATGCGAGCCATGACTAGAATCTAGCATAAAACCATGCTTATAACAAACATATAACTAGAATAATAACAATGTTAGAACAACCATTAAAGCCACATAATAAAAATTATAATTAATCTTGAAATACGATAGGAACTTAGCTCTTATTAACATATGCAAATCCAACCAATTCCTAGACTTCCACGTACCACCTGACAATAGATTGGGTTAAATCAAATATTTCTTTCAACAAATCACCCCTGTGCCATATTCCAAGCATGAATGTGTGATATCATGTGATAAATTGATCCATAAAATATTAAGGGAATCCAAAGTTAAACCACCTCCAATCTCACCCTACCATGATCTCTTCTAAATTGGTCCCAAGATCACAAAACCAAACCGAGCTTAGATGCCTTCGTATTCCTTCACCATCCCTTGAGGATTTTTCCTGTCTCCACCACTTATTGAGGGCCTCCTAGAGAAAATCATCACCACCCCCAAGCCTTGGGATTTTCCTAAGACCACCTCACCAAGATCCAAAACCTTTTGATAATCCAAAGCTCAACCAAGAATGAATCCCATCGCACCATGACTATCTAGAAATGCGAAGGTAAGACTAAATCCACTATCGAATCAGGAAAACCCAATGCCAATGAAAACAAATGAACCAAATACACACATGCATATACCATGCATGCCAAAACCAACTACGAAATCATACATACAACCTGTTACCTACAAGTATTCTCGTGAACTTGCTTGATCCAACTCTTCCTTGTTTGATCCTTGCCTTACTTGTCCTTCCTTTTATTTCGTTATACTTCCTTTGCTGAATTGCTTGCTTTATCCACATGGTGGTCTTCTCCTCTCTGAAACCAATTCCAAAACTCAACTATGCTGTGAACTAATCCTCATAAGCCTTTTTATTATTGATGCCTATAATTTATTTATTTTTTCTCTATTTTCCTTCAATTTCCTCCTCATGCAAACTTGTGGCCTTTCATCTCCCTTTTCTCCTAATTTACTTTATTTTCATAAAATAAATCCTAATTATGCCTTTTTGCATTTTAAAGTCTTTTCAAATTTCCCCTTAGCCATAATAAACTGAAATGAACACCTCCTAGGATGCTTTTCCTAACATTCAACTTGGAATACATGTCCCATGACCTTGGTCTTCTTTTTACTTTATTAACTTTATTACACGAATTTTTAACCCAAGGCTATTATAGACCCCTCCCCCTTAGGGGAACATCGTCCTTGGAATTCTATGACACCTATGACTAGCAAGATCGCTGAAAACCATTGCTAAAAACATGAAAATTGTACTGTATACTGGAGATTTATAACACAACTCATTATGGTATTTACAATAACAACCACATAGATGTATGCACATTTGCTTCAACCAACAAATAATCATATTTTCTATGGATACTTACAAATCCATCTCGATACAATATTCATAATAATATACACATATATACATATACACATATATGCATATACACATTTGTTTTAACCATCAAATAAAATGATATGATGCTTGCATCCACAACAAGGGAACCCAGAGGCTCACACCTCCATCCTCAAAGAAATGATAGGATTCACCTCCTTCCTAGGATCTCCAGAATCCACTGCCAAAGTAAACCTATATCCAATGTCCAACACTATGATCCTTGCGCTACATGTTCCCTCAGTGAATAGTCACTAACTCATTGTTTCGGGCACACTCCCGATGTGCTTCTAATTCCATATGGAAATGCTAATGATAAAAAAAAATCCACCCTCCAACCTTCCCTTCTCTTCTACATAGTCCCTCGGGAAATATGGTCACCCCCTTCCATGCAGTCACTCACATTCAAGTTCCCTAGCATCCTCTTTCCCAGGCGATCCACCCCTTGGAAGGTTTCCTCACATCGAATGGTCCAGAAACCAAATCATATCCCTACCTCAAAACCATCATACTAATCATAACATGCTCATGGAAATCAATGGATACTATAGGGTACCCATGTGCCATAATGGCCTAGCTCATGAAGTGCTTTACCAACATATTGATACCTATTCCAATTCCTTTTAATGCTACTAATTCTTACAGTCAATTTCAACTGACCACACTAGGCATTTTCAACCACCCAAAATTGACATTTCCATGCTTTCAAGTACCAAACACATAATTGTCATTTAATTCAAAATGATTGAAATAAATTCAAATCATACATCATTGGTCACTTGTCAATAAGGTACACTTGTAATTATGTTTACTTCTTGTCACAACAAGTCAAACTAGTTTCTTGATCAAATCATCATGAATAAACATATCACATCTAGTTAGATCAAAACACAACCATCGTAAATCAAAATCATAAGTCGTATGCAACCATCATAAATCATAGTCATAGATCACATGCATAGTTAAAATTGAAATAAAATATTGATAATTATCTTTCAAATGATTCTTTTGCTTCTTCCTTTTTTCTTTTTCCATTCTATACACACACTGAATCAGTTGCCAAACCTGGAAAGCACCTAATGCCTTCTCTTTAAGAAACAAGGGAATCTTGAGAGTAAACTACCTCAACCCTCAATATCAACAATAAGGGCATTCAAAGACTAAACCTCTTCAACCCTTAATATCAACAACAAGGGCCCAGATAGTTCTATACCTGTCTGTCCCATAACACTATACAACACATACACATACACAGTGTACAACAAAATACATGCAACAAAACAAGTGTACACTACCACACATACACAATGTACAACACAACACATGCAACAAAACCAATGTACACTACCACACATACATCTACACCCTGTGTACAACATGACATGTACACCTACACCTGATGTACAAAATGAAACGTACACCTACACCCGGTGCACAAAAAAATACATACACCTACACCCGGTGTAAAACATAACACAAATACCTACACCTGGTGTACAACACAACACATAAACCTACACCCAATTTACAACACAACACATACACCTACACCCAGTGTACAACAAAATACACATACGTACACACTATATAATACCACGAATACACATGTCACAATACAATTAATACACAATACCTGTAACACAATACAAAATATACACAACACAACATGTACGATGTGTACACAATAACACATGTACATAGTGCCACCTATAAAAGGTGTACACAACACTCAATGTACACAACAACACCTGCACAATGCGTATACAACACCCCATGTACACAACACCACCTGCACAATGCGTACACAACAAGACATGCACACAACACCACCTGCACAACGTCTACACAACACCACATGCACACAATGCCACATGTACAACATGTACACAACACCACATGCACATAACACCACATGTACATAACACCACATATACAACATGCACACAATACCATAAGTACCCAAAACCACATAGACAACATGCACACAACACCATATGTACACAACACCACATATGAAACATGTACATAGAATCATATGTACACAATGCCTTATATACAATATGTACATAACACTAGTATTGCACATCCAAAGACCACAACGTCTCTACCAATAAACCTTTCTTCTAGTGTATTTCCGTTGTCCATGCCTGTCACAATGTGCCACAGATCACACTGCTTTCATTCAGTTGATGTATCCCTCAACATTTCCTGCGATATCATAAATATAGACATAATATAAACACATAATATCAATGCATATCCACATGATACTAACCTCAGAGATATGTTAGGGCTACTCTTCCCACTTGATTCCTCATGAAACTAAGAACCTCTTCATGTCATTCACCTATATAAGAAATCATTCCTCTACAAGCGTGATCCCTGATGACCCTGTCAGAAAACGACATAAATACATACATGTATACATATATAGACATCATCATAATCATAGTCACAACATAATTACCAGATATCATAAAGTCAAGGTTAAGAGAACTCCCTTTATCCGTGCACAAAATGCACAACACTGAGAACAATAGTTCCCAACATAGCCAAGGAATTTGATGTCTCATGTCCATTTATTTCAACTTTCCTATTACCTTTATCATGACTATCCTTCCACGATCCATTTATCCTAATGGACCCAACCAGTCCAACTAACTGTCATACTCTTGCCTTTAGCTACCCTTTACTCATGCACCGGGCTATATTCGGGTCTTGCATTACATGGTGGGATTCATCAAACTCTCCCCAATCTCCATTAAATTTCATCTTTCCCAAACCAATTCCCAAGACTTTCAAAGCATCAAAAAATGAATAAGTGAAAAAAAATAAGAAAACCATGGAAAACCAATAAAAATATGACACCAAAAACAAAGTGGCATGGCCATGCACCAGAAATATGAAAATCTCAAATCAAGCTCATACAAATCACAAAATTCCAAAAGAAAAAAACTCTCAACATACACCATGATTCAATCCCCATGGGTTCCCAATGCTTCCAAGGAAAATATCAACCCAATCCTTCTTAAAGATTTCATGGCGGTCTCTTTTTCCATGCATTCCCTACATCATACTTCCATAGAAACATAACAGCCAGTACATAAATAAACATAATAATATATCAATTACCTTACCTTGATGTGCCAAGCACGACACCTTGCACTGAACATGTACATATATCATCTCTCAAGGGACTCTAGTTCCTTAATGAATCCAACCATAATTGTAAACCAAATTTTATACCTGTCGAATACATGTTCACGAATATAACACGTATCCATATAATGTCAAACAAAATCAAGATTAAGAAGACTTGTTGTATTCATTCAAAGAACTATTTCATTGGAATTTGTGGTTTCCAAACATAGTGAAAGGAATTATCACCCAATTCCTTTCTTTTAACTTTTACCTTCCTGTGTTTGAGTCTTATTATATGCTATCACATCACCCAATTGTTAGCTACATAAACAAATCAATTGTTACCTTGTCACTCTATTTCCAAAGCATCTTACCCTATAACTATTCACACATGTCAGTCACATGTTTCAAAGATCAATACATTGTATTTATTAATTTTAAGTCAAACTTTATCAAGATTAACAACCATGTAATAATCAACTAACAATCATTAGTTATAAGACTACAACTATCAGCCACTTGTACTCAAGTGCATATTAGTTGTATCAACACATATTGTGCCGATACAACTGTTTTAAGACAAGACCAGTCCTTCATGTGGTCTCATAGAAACATATTCATATCATGTAATTAATCAAAAAATTAGCCAACCTATAAAAATACCATGTTAGATAAACCAAATAAATGACATAATCAAACTCATACATGAATGTATCCCAAGGGAGGCTATTCCATATGCACAATTAGTCCAGATTAGTATGATACGGTATCAGAAGTATATCAACTCATACCTGAATATCATAACCATAACCATATGCACAGGCCACTCTAGATCAACATGATACATATAACATCTAGATCTTAAATGTAATAAACATACTCGTCATGCATATGACTATAATTCATACAACACCAAGTTACAACCATGCACGACTATCTGACACATGTGCATATGACCATATTAATTAATTAACACCTATCATGCATGTAACCATAACAACAATAGATGACATGCATGCATATAACCACAAGCCATATAACAACTATTAAACATCACACCTACATGCCAAACATAAAATACATGTATGACGATATGCTCTTACCCCAAGGTCTAGTGCTACAACGTCACTCTGACGATATGCATCCCTTGCTCCATCTCAGCCAACACATCAACATCATACATGATAAAATAAACTATGAAAATCTCTATATACATGACAACGATAGCCACCATCATGCATGCACATCACTGACATGCACGCATAACAATCACATTCGGCCCATTCAGTCCAAGTATTAAAACATGCTCTGATACCACTTCGTAATGCCACCTCCCACATCTACCCACTTTCACCAGCCTACTAGGGTAAACATGAGTGGAGGGCTGCTATAACATGAAGCAACATCCTAAGTATAGTTAATGAAGTAGAAGCAACAACTTGGAACTTTACTAACTTCCCCCACATGATACAAGACCCCCGGGAGCTAACCAACCACTCCAGGTGCCTAAATCCTTATTTAACTTGAATTTTTAATAATTTAGACTCCCTGTTGTTCCCATGACAAGGAAGTCCAACGAATGTAACCCTCCAGTTTCTTCCATAAGCCTTATTCCCAGCGATTATAGAATAATTTACTTAGCTCTATGCCAACGACTCCAAGATTTGAGCCACTTTTACAGGGCTAGTATCCATAACTCTACCTAGAACTTAATGAAACTCTAAGAAATGATAAATAACACAAATAAAAAGCTTTTAATAGAAAACTTTAACAAGGAATTAACCTATCCCATCCTAACCATAAAAATCATTCTGTCAAACACATAGAGAACATGTAATCTACAAGTCATGAATGCTTATCTGAACATAGCCATCTGAAACTTATCTGAGGTTTACCAATAAGGACTAACACGCTCTGACAATAGCTACAATAACATATATTAGGTCATGAATTCAATAAATATTCATTTGTAAATCAACACATGATGATATCCATGACTAGAATTTGTCATAAAACCATGCTTATAACCAACATATAACTAGAATAATAAAATGATAGAACAACCATTAAAGACACATAATAACAAATATAATTACTCATGAAATATAAGAGGAACTTAACTCTTATTAACATATGAAAATCCAACCAAGTGAGGGACTTCCATGTACCACCTATCCATAGATTGGGTTGAACCAAATGTTTCGTTTAGCCAATCACCCCTGTGCCATATTCCAAACATGAATGTGGGATCTCATGGGATAAAACAGTCTATAAAAAACCAAGGAATTCAGAGGTTAAACCACCTCCACCCTCACCCTACCATGATCTCACCTAAACTGGTCCTAATATCACAAAACCAAACCAAGCTTGGATGTCTTAGTATTCCTTCACCATCCCCTAAGTAATTTTCCTGTATCAACCCACCTGTTGAGGGATTCCCGGAGAAAACCATCTCCACCCCCCACCCTTGTGATTTACCTGAGACCACCTCACTTGGATCTAAAACCTTTTGAAAATCCAAAGCTCAACTAAGAATGAATCCAATCACACCATGACTATTCAGAAATGAAAACACAAGGTTGAATCCACTGTCAAACTAGGAACAACCCATGCCATTGATAACAAATGAACCAAATACACACCTGCATATAACATGCATGCCAAAACCAACTAGGAAATCATACATGCAACTTGCTATATGCAAGTATTTCCAATGAAGTTGCTTGATCCAACACTTACTTTCTTGATCCTTACTTTCCCTGTCCTTCCATGGCTTGCTTGCTTGATTTCTCCTCTTGGTGCTCATCTCCTCTTTGAAACCAATTCCAAAACTCAATTGATAAAAGGCCATGAACTAACCCTTAGAAGCCTTCTTATTATTGATGCCCCTAATTTCTTCATTTTCCTTCAATTTCCTCCTCATGCAAACCTATGACCTTTCATCTTCCTATTCTCCCATTTTCCTTTATTTTCATAATATAAATGTCAATAATGTTTTTTGCCTTTTTAAAGACTTTTCCAATTTCCCCTTAGCCATAATAAACCAAAATGAACACCCACTAGGATGTTTTTCCCAACATTCGTCTTGGAATATGTGTCCCATGACCTTGGTCTTATTTTTCCTTTATTAACTTTATTACATGAGATTTTAACTCAGGGTTGTTGTAATGTACAGGGCTGATGTATTTTATATGTCAATCATGTGGAAAAGAGGTTACCAGAGGGAGCAATAGAAAATGACGAACCCATACAATTTTGTCTGACCATGGGAGGTAAGAGAGAGGGAGCACACCTAATTGTTGTCCTACAATGTACACTCCAGGTGTCTTACTTGGATATCAAAGGTCCTTACTACAAACCACCACGACGTCATGGATTTTAGAAATGGAATTGTGAAAAGTTTATACTTTTTTAAATGTTTCTAGTTCAAATGGTAAAATAAGAGTGAATGAGAAGACAATGGTACAAAGAAAATATATCATATTAGGGTTTCATGTGTCTTATCAGTCGCACACCAAACATCATGAAAACTTGCAAGCATGCCTTTCATGCCACTATCGTATCGTACAATTGATGTCCTTCAAACCGATGACGTGATGTATATGGCTTAGGCTTGTGAATTTCAATGACATGATGTATATGGTTTGGGTTCGTCACCTTCAATGATCATTTTGGGCAGGATAGATTTTAATAACATATCACACAAAGTACCTTATTATGTAGCCTTATCATTTATTATTATCAAACTTATAAAGACATGTCTACTTTAAATAATTTACTTATAAAACATAAAAATAAATATGTATTTTACATAATCTAAATAGTTAAGAAAAATGCATCACCAAGTCTATTTCAAAGTCAAACAAATGCCTCTTAATCACCATCACATTGTTTATCATTTAATTATTAGCCATAAAATATTTATTAATTCAACTTTTATTTATAATTACCATAGGAATGAAAGTCAAAACTGTTCCATTATCCATGAAGAAAAAATTAAACCTCTCATGCATCCATGTAAGCCCATTTTTTTTTCTAATGGTCCATGTTACACAGTAAAATGTCACTGCCATCATGTCAGTCTCCCTACTGTGCTATAAACCACATTCACCCATACTCA
>APFE031556871.1:0-12278 GCA_000404065.3 Pinus taeda
CAGTTTGTCAGCACTACAATACAGGCCCATATGCTTTACGAAGACTCCAGCTAAGGAGCCCTACCACCAAAGGCCTTCTTCATCATCGGGTCAGAAAGGAAATGGAATTATTATATAAATTGCTTATCACATTCACTACCAACAAATGTGTGATATATATTTGCAAAGTTTGGAAAAAGGAGAGGAAAAGTATATTAGAATGTGTTTGTAGGTCCATTCCCATATGAAAGAACCAATGGTCATGGGGTTGACATACATTATATATAAATATAGTGATACCTCAAAAAATATACAGGTTAGGGTTTTCATTTTTGCAGGCCATCTAACCATGGTTGCTCCACACTATAAGGACTCTCCACACCACATATTTTTACAATAGTATGATATTGTCCACTTTGGGCCTAAGCCCTCATGGAGTTGCTTTTGGACTTATGCCAAAAGGCCTCATACCAATGGATATATTTGTCCATCCTTATATACCCATAATCCTCCCCACTTCTAGTCAATGTGGGACTTTGGTAGTATACCCAACAATCCTCCCCTCGAACAAACGACCACCTCCCCTCAAAAGATTATCCATCCGTCCACTCTCTACCAACGATGATTCTCCGCGTTGGAAGCACACTCCTTACATGGAGCAACACCTTTCTTGAGAGCTTGCTCTATCTCACGTCAACTCCTCTTCACCATGTTGGGACCATGACACGTCCACGAACAATCCGGAGCACACCGCCTATCTAACCGAGCTCATCCACGGATCCCATCATGATATTACAGGGGCCCACCACCTTCTTTCGACATTCCGAGAATTCATCCACTTGGCTAACTTCAGGGCATGGCTATGATACCACTTGTAAGGAATCTCCACACCACATATCTCCACAATAGTATGATATTGTCCACTTTGAGCCTAAGCCCTCATGGATTTGCTTTTGGACATACCCCAAAAGGCCTCATACCAATGGAGATATTTGTCCATCCTTATATACCCATAATCCTCCCCACTTCTAGTCAATGTGGGACTTTGGTCGTATACCCAACACATATTTCATTGGAAGGCGAAACGTTAGCTCGCATTATTATTTTAAAAATGATGTTGAAATGGAGGGATTTTTGAAAACCAAAGAAGCCAACAACTTAAGGAAAGAGGTGAGGTATGAGAAAGACGGTAGGAAGCATACCTATTTCTTAGACAGTCACTTGAGTCAATACATTAGAATGGGGCTATAAGTGCACCTCAAGATGCTAGCAATGGAGATTTTGTAGATAGTGACCTACATTCCATTGAACTAAACAGAGATAGTCAATGATAGAATCATTAGAGGTTATAAATGGGGTTATGCATGAGTGTGGAATATGAACTAAAAAATGGGTAGGAAATATTATGAGCAAAAGATCTCATTCTAGCCAGAAATAAAAGGCCAAAGGTCTCATGGGAAGTGGAATTATTTTCTAGGGCAATTAGGGAAAAAGATAAATGCAATAAAAGTAGCAACAACCAATAGTAACCTTAGAAGGAAAGTGGAAACCTCAATGAAACATTATCATGCATATAATGAAATAAAAATTGAGGCTTTGCACACTGTATCACTGGCAAGTTTGAGTAGGTCACTAGAGGTTGTGATGGGGATAATGGTTAATCATGTCATGTAATTGGTCACAAATAAGTAAGCAGATTTTGTGTTTTCTTTGCAAAATTAGGGCAATATGTTATTGCGGTGGTGATTGGAAGTGTGGGTAGATTTGTTTGTGAGTGGATTGATAATAATATTAGTAAGAATTCTACTATATAACAATGTTGTTAATGGCTTTGATTTAATATGACACTTACATGTGGTTTGAGGTAAGTGAGTGGGTGTGTTTGATTTGTTCATTGTTTTTTTATATGTTGTTTTATTCATAATTATCTTGGTTTATGAGCTTGCTTAAATAAGCCATTTCATATTCTACAAGTGGTATGAGCATGTAAAATTGTTTGGGGTTAAATTTTTATTGTTCGAATTTAGCCAAAGTTAATCATGTCTAATTATAACCAAGAAATATTATTATTATTGGTGCATTAAGATGCTTACCTTTTTTATTGGAACATATCTGTGGGATATTTTTAAATGGTTTTATGAGGAGCCAAACTGATTGGAATGGAGAAAGGAAGAAGAATTTTGAAGCTTTGTTTCACATTGACATAGCTCATGATAAGACCTTATTTCCAAGAATATCATGAGAAACAACTCCCAAATATGTTGGCACACTGTAGAATAAGCTTACCAAGGCAGTGATCAAGTTAAGGTGGTCAAGCTTGACACATTGAAGCTAGAGTTCTATAATTTGACTATCCAAAAAGCTGAAAGTATTAGTGACTATTGTGTGAGAGTCAAAGGGGTCCACAATAAAATGGCTATACTTCGAGGACCTGTAAGTAATGACGTTTTAATTAAAAAGGTATTGACATGTTTAACACCTATATGGAATCATGTAGCCATAATCATAGAATAAAGTAAGAATTTGACAAAACTAAAGTTTTATTAATAGGTTTGATCCCTCATGCCTCATGAAGAAAGATTGAAGGACACTCTTGAAGTTGTAGATAAAAAGTTTTCCTCCAAATGAAAAATTACTGACAATGAAGATGCAAGCAACAATAGTGCCAAAAGAAATCAAGGCCAAGGTATATGGCAAAACCAAAATCCTTCAAGAGGTAGAGGAAGAGGTGGATCAATAGGAAGAGGTAGTTTGAGAGGAAGAGGTAGAGGTAGATTTGATAAGAAAAATGTTCAATTTTACTTGACCACTTTGAAAGAGAATGCACATTGAAAGAATGTAAAAATTCTAACTATGCTCAAGAAAGTAGTAAGTATCCCTCACGTCACTTATTTTTATCTTATGCCACATGTGAAAATACTAATAAAGATGTTTGGTACCTAGATTTTCCATTCTCTAACCATATGACACTGAATAAAAAGTTGTTTTCAACAAAAGATGGAAGTTTCATATCCAAGAACGAGCTCGGTGATGATAAACCATTGGATTTTTCTTCCAAAGGAGCTATGGAGGCCCAACCAAAAAAGGTATAACGAGTATTCATTACATTTATTACACTTCACAATTGAAGCATAATTTTTTGAGCATTGGGAAGCTATGTGAGAAAAATTATAAAGTAGTGTTTGAAAATAAGACATGTACTATCTATGATAGGAATAAGGGAAATAGGGTGATCCTCTATGCTTCCCTTGAGGTTTGATGAACATAAAAGAAAACTTGCAAATATTTCTTATGAGTATTCAAGTGACTTATGGCATCTCACTTATGGGCATTTAAATTTTCACACTTTGAATTTTCTAACCTCCCATGCATTAGTTTATTGTTTGCCCAAGGTAGAGGAGCATCAGGAGGTTTGTGAAGGATGTGATAAAGGCAAGCATGCAAGGGAAAAGTTTCCAAAGGGAACTTACATGGAGGGCTCATCACCCAATTCATCTCATTCATTCACACATGTGGTCCTACAGAGACTAAGAGTTTGGGTAAGTGATCATATTTCATCACTTTTATTGATGACTCGGTAACTGATCATATTTCATCACTTTTATTGATGACCACTCAGCAAATTGTTGGGTATATTTTTTGAAGGCCAAAAGAGAAGCCTTCAATATATTCAAGAAGTTCAAAGCACTCATAGAAAATGATCAAGGGTGTAAGATCAAATGTTTGCTTGATCATGGCGGGGAATTATGCTCAAAATCTTTCGACATTTTTTGTGATATGAAGGGAATCCACATACACACCCCAACAGAATGGAACAACTCAAGGGAAGAATCATAGTGTGGTTGAAATGGCGAGGAACATGTTACAAACTAAGGAACTGAGAGATTCTTATTGGGGGTATGTAGTTTCTAGAACATTGTACATCGTCAACAATAGCCCCACTAGTGCACTCCAAAACACGACTCCTAATGAAGCTTGGTATCTAAAAAGGAATAATTTTAATCATTTCAAACCTTTTGGTTGGATGGATTATGTATATGTACCCTATCTAAATAGAAAAAAGTTACATGCAAATAGTGAGTTATGTATTTTTATTGGGTATAGTGAGACAAGCAATGCTTATAGATTGTATAATCCTCTCACTAACAAGCTAACTGTCTCAACAGATGTATCTTTTTATGAAGGGGGGGTTTATGGTCATCAAAAAGGCCATGTTGACGAGACAAAATCTATTTTGAATGATGATATACTTGTTGATATTGATCATGAGCAACCAACTAATGCTTTTGTATTTAGTGGTTTAACTCCACCAAGGATCCCTTCATGAATTTCTTCAGTATCAAGTTCAAGTCGAACTTCTTCTCCAAGTTCTAGAAGGAAGGTAATAAGATTGAGTGATATCTATGACACGAGTTCAAATCAAGCACACGAAGAAAGCCCAACAAGTGAGATAGTAAATTTCGCTTTATTAGCCAACGTTGATTTTGAACCAACATGTTTTGAATATGCATGTAATAATGAGGTTTGGGTGCAAGCCATGCAAGAATATATGGATTCCATTCACAGGAATGACACTTGGGAGTTGAAAAAACTTCCACATGATAAGACAATGATTCACACCAAATGGGTTTACAAGACTAAGTTTAACAACAATGGGAGTGTTGAAAGAGAGAAGGAAAGATTACTTGCTAAGTGATTCACACATAAGTGTGGAATTGATTATGTAGAGACATTTGTACGATTACCAAGACAAGAGACAATTAGAAGGTTGATTTTGTTAGTAGCTGAGAAAAAGTGGAGCATACATCATATGGAATCGTGCCTTCTTGAATGGGTACATAGAAGAGGAAGTATATGTGGTGCAGCGACAGCGTTTTGAAGTGGAAGGAAAAGAGAATAATGTCAACGACTTGAAGAAGCCTCTGTATAGTCTCAAGCAAGCAACAAGAGCATGTTATGCTAGTATTGATGGATACTTTCACGAAAATGGCTTAGAGAGAAGTAAGAGTGATCTTAGCCTTTACTACAAACAATAAGGTATTGATATTCTAAACATAATTTTGCATGTTGATGATGTATTGTATATGGGTAATAGTTCTAAGATGAATGATAAATTCAAAGTTGCTATAATGAATGAATTTGACATGAAATATCTAGGCCTCATGAAATATTTTCTAGGAATGGAAGTTTATCAAAGTAAGGATGAGATTTTCATTTGTGAGTAAACTTGATGCATGCGATATGATAAACAAATTTGATATGATTTATTGTAATCCATCCTCTACTCCAAGGCTCATGGAGCTAGGTTATGTATAGATGATGATGCTGATTTAGTTGATGAGACGACTTACATAAGTATTGTGGGGAGCTTGATATTTCTAACCGACACAAGAACTAATATTACATATTGACTTTCACTTGTTTCAAGTTATATGACAAATCCATCTCAGATACATATGAAGGAATCCAAGAGGATTTTAAGTAATGTGAAGGGCACTCTAAATTTTGGTATTCATTACGACTCTTCTAAAAGTTCAATCTTATTGGATTTAGTTATTCAGATTTGAGAGGTAGTATTGATGACCATAAGTCCACATCTGGAAATTGTTTCTCTTTTGGTTTTGGTTTGATTACCTAGAGCTCAAGAAAACAAAGCATTGTTGCCCTCTCATCCACATAAACTCAGTATGTTGCAATTACCTCAGCATGTACAAAAGCTCTTTGGCTCAGAATGTTTTTGGAAGATATTGGAGAAAAGAAAATTCAACCTACAGGGATTTATTGTGATAATGTAAGTGGAATCAAGTTATAAAAGAACCTGGTTCATCACAATAGGACAAAGAATTTTGACATGAGACATCACTTCGTTCAAGATTTGGTGGAGATGAAGGATATTGAATTGGAGCACATAAATACTGAGGATCACCTAGAGGATATATTCACCAAAGGAGATACAAAAGCTAGGTTTTTGGCACTACGAGATAAGATAGTAAACCCTCATTAAGCATTAATGGGGATTTTTCATGATAATGCTTAATCATGTCATGTAATTTTTGACAAATAAGTTTGCAAATTTTGTGTTCTCTCTGCAAAATTAGGGTAGCATATTATTAGGGTGGTTAAGGCATTAAGTGTGTTTTATTTGTTCATTGTTTTTTTTATATGTTTTTTTCTTCATAATTATCTTTGGTTTAGGAGCTTGCTTAAAGAAGAAATTTCATATTCTACAAGTTGGAGCTTATGATCAAGTAATTACTCCAACAAGTTCAATAGATTTGGACATAAGACTCAGAGAATCGAGCTATAGTCTAATAACATCAAGAGAGTAGTTGAAGGTCTCAAAGTGTATATGGAGCCTCGAGGAGAAACATTCCTCAATTACGTCCTTGGTAACAACATTTCAGGCAGAATTGAACCATAATAGAGCCGAGGTTCAAGAGTTGATGCACGAACATAAATTTTATCATCGCCAAATCAATAGCTTGATGAAAATATTTATAGACACGAAGATAATGTGGAAAAGCAAGGATACTTGAAATAAGCTACTAAGTAATTCAACCACCAAAGAGATGAACTCTTTGATTTGAATTTACAATGGATAGTTTTACCCATTCTTAGTCTTCAATACATGGGGCTTTAAAAGTGGAATGTACAAGTTATGGCAAGCTAAAAGTTCTTGTTCAATATCCTTGAGAGGCATTTGCCGAGTTGTACAAAGTTGAAAATGAGTAGTAATTGTTTGAAGTGTTTTTTGAAATATAGTTTCTATCTCATGACATTTTTCTTTTTATAGAAATATTTATTAAAAAAAACTAAGAAAAGGGTAAAAATTGAGAATGTATTAAAAGGGAAGGGAATACATATATATTTTATTTAGATACAAATCCCTTAAATATATATTGAAGTTCGACAATAAGTTCTTAGCCCCATAAGGTGAAAATTAAAAGAGTTATTTGAGTAGTTCCAAAATAAATTGAATGAATGAAAACACTAAACGTTCATACAATGGTCAATCGATCAGAATCTAGACCATCTATCACCTTCAAGAGATCTATAGAAGCAAGCAACAACATGGAATGGGGATTTCCTCTTTTGCATACCTACATGTTTCTCATTTATGAGTGAGGGCGTGGCCAAGAGTAGTATTTTTTTCTTTTGTTCCTACTTTCGTGTTCATGTAGATGACCTCTCCTTTAGTGATATTATTGTCAATTTGCAAGTTTCATCTTTCAAGTGTTTCTTAGGACATGACTCTAGAGCTTCATTGGTTTGTAGTCGAGCACATGTTAAGATCTTTTGTTGCATTTTTTTATTGTTTTACCATTAAAGTTCGCATTGACCTCATGATTGCTATATAGTATATGGCCTTTCCACTTTCTCACACATCCCACCCTGCAAAAATTTACTTAGATGCCAAAAAGAAATAAAAAGAAGAGACTTTTCCAAAATATCTTCTATAAGTTATGTGGAAAGTTTCTCCGGAATCAACAAACCAATCATTTTTCCAAGGAGCTTTACTCCAATATTACAGTATGCCACAACATAGTGAGTGGATTCAGGTGCTTTACCTTTCTCTTTGTCATTAGTTTTACCTTTGGATTGGTTTCTTTCCTGCTCAATTGTTTCCCAAGGCAACTTGCATTGTATATCATGTGATCTATTTCTTTTGCAGCATATGCAGTGCAGATCTAACTTTTCTCCTTAAGAGTGTCTCCCCCTCTACCTCTCAAATTTCTTCCTCTTCCTCTTTGACCATCTCTTCCTTTGGATGAATATTGAGAAAGATTGTTCTCTCTATGTGCAAGACACAAAACCTCATGAGAAAACTGAGGAGTTGTCTACTTCCCAAAAGCTTTCTCTCTTTCATCATTTTTTTTCGCAAGAGAGTCAAAGGTAATATCTTTGAGGTTTCCATTTTCTTGCAATGACTCAAGATAATTTGAGTAAGTGGGATAAAGTGCATTGAGAAAAGCTATGAGAGGAATGTTGAGTTCAACATTAGTGAATTTGATATAATGCATAATAGATTTTACTTATGATGCAAGACTAATAGGATCATCATTTTGTAACTCAAGGGTGAACAATTTAATAATGAGCTGAACAACTTCAAGTGTAGAGTGTGAGTCATAAAGTTCCTTCAGTTTTTGTAAGGCTTCAAAAGCATTTGAAATTGGAAAAGTATGACGACTCACCTCTTCATTTATTGATGCTGCAATCAATGCATAAACTTTGCTATTATTATTTTCCCAAAGGGAAAATTCCTTGTTTGAGGTAGGTTGTTCTCGCTCTTTCTCTTCTCTCCAACACACATTCCTTTCCACAACTCATTAAAAGTGATAGTGTGTTTGATTTCAGTGGACCACTTACAATAATTTTCCTTGCAGGTGAGAACCACTCCCACAAAAAATCTTTGTACTATAAAAAAAATACTTCTTCTACCAATGTATAAAATTTGCACTTCTTGTTGTATAAAACGCAGCTATGGTGTAAAAAATTACAATCTAATGGATAGAGGAGAGGTATTATATGGGGAGGGTATTATCTAGGGTAGAGGTTATTATATGTGGGAGGTATTATTTAGGGTAAGAGTTATATTGTGGAGGGAATATGTGATACCAAGCAGTCAATGTATGACCGGTGCGCTGTTTAAGACAACAAGTGGTATTAGTTGTGTGGCGGTATGAAGCTTATTCGCTGGGTGGGATTATGGAGCATATCTGTGTGGGATTATGGAGCGTATTAGCTGAGAGATATTCGATTCTAGTGGAGGAGTGTGATGCCACAATAAAATATCGCAACATGGGAGGTGAATACACAATCACGTGGTATCAGAGTGGTATGTGGTATAGCTGATGGGTTGGAAACCATGTCTCGTTGTTTCCAGAGTGTGGTATGGTGGGTGATAACATATGGTTGTGTTGCGCAATGGAGATGAGTTTAAAACTGGTGAGGCAGTATGGGAATGCAATACATGAGGGCGGTGCAAAGCCAATGTTCAACAAGTCCATAATTCGAACTCAGATTTCACAATAATGGCTAATGAATAGTCAATTTAGAAACACAGTCACTGCGGCATTCAATCGATTATCAATATTCATCAATGTATGAGCTTGTTAATTGGATTCTGATCACTGAAATCACTTACCAAATGTCATCAATATTCAGAAAGAGTCTAAAAATGCACATTGCAGTCCCACGATTCAATGCAACACGTCCAAGTTCGACCGAGCTCATAGTCTTTTAACAAACATGTTCCATCTCTCAGCACCAAGGCTTCAACTACTCTTTGCAAGTCTGCTCCAAACAACTTCTATGAGAGTTATTGAGCTAGAGGTTAACTCAGCAATCCTTGTAGTCATCATAAAGATAATTCAAAAACTCATTGAATGCATGGTCTATCCAAATGCAGAGATTCGACAGAGAAAAGAGGCCGAGGACATGAAACTGACTAGAGTTACAATGCTGAAAAATAAATATAGAGGTTGTCTCTAATACCATGTCAAGCCACGAGGTTACTCCTCAAATGAAATTGTATTATTTATTTAGGTTGTTTATTATTATATACAAGAAAAAGTGAGTGTTCAGTTTCCATTTCCTCTATCATTTATTTACATTAATTACATTTTTTCATTGAATTCCTATGATTAGGTGTCAAAAAGTATACGAGAGAATCCTTATGATCACCTTAAAAAATTTAACCAATTATGCATGGAAAAGGGCTAAAGAATTCCTACTTTCAACCTTGAGTTTAAAACTTTACAACCTCATCTCTAAATCTATTAGATTTGCCAACCTATTCGCCAATCTACATTAATATAGCCTCATACCTCCTCTTTACATGTATGAGTTGTAGGAAAGGAACATTCAATTTTTTTATGAAGCTTTGGTAACTTGTATTGATTTCAAAGAGAAAACCCATACACAACTAATTTATGTCCCAATATTAATTACATTAGTCCAAATCCTTCTTCTTTAATTCTTACCTTTCATGATCTATAGGATGAGATGTCTTGAGGATGAATTTTTTTATCTAGTATCCACTTGAGTTCTCTAATGAACCCTTTCTTTGAAAACTGATTATTATTCTTGTTTCATTTGTGATCAAGAATGTGCACTAAATGATGATCGCCATCACAATGGCACCCATGATTATAACTTTGGTTTTTTGGACATAGAGGATTTTACATTTGGGGATGAGCGATGTCCACATCCATGTTGTGTTTCTCTTGTCACCTCTCACATATTTTCATGCATGATATTTAACCACAAACTGATCCCCATCTCCTCTACCTTATGTTGGAGGTCATGTATGATGATTATAGTGAGGAATGTTTGAGTCATGATGGTATGAAATGATTAACATGAATTATGATTTATTAGTTAATGAAATTGAGAAAGAAGCCCTTCTGTATGAAAGGTCTAGTCAAGTTTATCAAAGGTAGCTCTTTTATATGGATGATGATTTTTTTTCAAAGAACTTCGAAATGAAGTCCTATTTTTTTACTCTTAAGGAATTTAGTTAGCCCAATCTATTTAAAATGAAGTGTTTGGGTTTTAAATGTCTCAAGAATATACATATTTTCTGTTAATGATATGAGACATGTTCAACACAATAATAGTGTGTTGTTTGAAGTAAAACAAGACCATGATTTGTCTACATTCCTTCATTCTTATAGTTTGGCACACAAACAAACAATTGTTGGTTGGCACATTATACCTTGAAATAAATAGTAATATATGTTGAATTTCAACTTGTATGACCATTAAATAATATTGAATCCTTTATTTTGTACCTATGTAAAAATTAAAAATTAAACAAAATAAAATAAAATTACAACATAAGTGAAAGATAAATATTTTTTATCTTTATTTGTATTTTTATTTCTTGTTTGGTTTGTTTGTGACACTATGTCATAATATGCTTTCTTTTTATATTATGTTGATTACTCTAATTTGTAATTTTGAGCTTCTTATAATTTGGTTTTGTTTTCACCACATGTTGTGTTTCTTTATGTTGTGTTTTATTGTCACTTCTACTTTCTTTAATTCACTTTTTCCTAATGCCAATAATCATTGATGAGCATTCCCTATTATTACAAATAAATGTGAACATGAATTTGGGAATTACTTATCAATAATGTACCCACTTTCCTCATGAAAACTAGAAACGATTCAAATCTGCTTTCTTCCCTCACTATAGTGCTTGTAGGATTTGACCTTGATTCACTAGTGTGAAGGCTCCTTCTCAAAATAGTGGATTTATTATCCTCCCCCTATTTTCTTTTGAGTGTACTTTCCCTGTGCGAGGCCCCTAAGGATTAGTCTTCTCCCTCCATGATGACTTCATGTTCTCTTCCTTAATATTTCATACCTTGTCCTCATTCTTGCATCCCCTTTACCTTTTTATCTTTCCCCATTCTCAGTTTCATGATATCTAGAGAGTTTTATGAGTTCTAGTTTGCATGATGCAAACCACCCTATGGATTCACCTATGTTCATGCACATCAACAATTTAAAAAATTGGCTAGCCATAGCAGGTATATCCAGGTATATCCCTATTGTCAACTCCATCTATAAGAGTGTGATATGAATTTTCCATCATGGCCCTCCTCTAAATGAAAAGGGTCTCACTAATTATTTTTAAAGAATGCATTGAACAACAAGTGGGTTTGTCATGAAGAATTTTGTTCCTTGCCACCCCTTAGCATGGTCCATAAGTAAAAGTTATCTTGAGAACCTCTGTCAACCCGATTGTTATTCAATTTCACACTTATATTATTAAAAATAACTTCTCCCCCTTTTCTCTAAGAAACAAAAAGAATAATATTTATTGGAAATCGAAATAATTCATGTTCTTTCCATTGAAGTTCCAATTCATAGAGGATTCCTACAGTGATTATTTCATTGTTCTTTAATGAATTTTTAAAAATGTTATTATTAAACTACATTTGAATAGGCTCTAGGCCCTTTGGTCCTCCATCACACTATTCATTGTAATTAATATTGGCATGCATAAGTGATTGAAATTTTTATATCATATGAAAATGTTCAAGTCAAAGTATTTTCCCCTACCAAAGTATAGAAGGGGGCTTACACCTATTAAGTTTTTCACCACTACAATATGAGCTCTGATGAGCCTCATAAATGGGTAATTATATGGGTTCATTTTACCTCCTAACCTAGCCAAATTAACCATTCTCTTAGCTTATTGTATGATTTTCTCATTATATTTATGCTTATAGGGTGAGTTGAGTTAGTTATTATGCCATGTGGTCTAACATGTATTTAATGTAGATTAT
>APFE031556886.1:0-15764 GCA_000404065.3 Pinus taeda
CAAGGTATGATAATTAAATTAGATATGAGTAATGCTTTTGACCGTGTTAATCGATCCTTTTTGTTCAGGGTCCTTGAAGCCTTCGGGTTTTGCCAAGATTTTATAAATATCATCAAAGCTTGCATAGACAATGTCTGGATTGCACCATTGGTGAATGGGAGACCAACAGAATTCTTCTCTGCCACCAGAGGTCTGAGGCAAGGCTACCCCTTGTCCCCCTTTCTATACATTTTGATGGCGGATTCATTAAGCAGAAAATTATCTCAGGAGCAACATCGTGGTTCCATCCCTGGGATTAGAATTGTGCAAGATACACCTTCAGTGAACCATGTGCTTTTTGCCGATGATGCTCTCTTGCTTGGTGGCGCCTCCCTGAGAATGGCTAAAGCTTTCAAGTCAAACCTCCAAAAATTCTGCAATGCCACTGGTGCCCTTATCAGTGAAAGGAAGAGCGCAGTCTATGCTTGGAACTCAGATCAGCAAACCATCGATAGGATAGCTAGCGAACTGGGCTTCAAAGGATATGCAGAATGGGATAAGATTAAATACCTGGGCCTTCCGCTGACGATGGGATCCAACCGGAACAATCTGTGGGAGGAGGTAATCTCCAAGTTTAACAAGAAGATCGCTGCATGGGGTGGAGTCTGGCTCTCCTCTGGAGGAAAGCTCACCCTCATCCGGTCGGTTCTTTCCGCGCTGCCCACCTTTCAAGCGTCTCTACTATTGGCTCCAAGGCAAATAGCAGACCAAATCTCTTGCCTTATCCGGAACTTTCTGTGGAGCGGAGGTAAGGGGAACAGCAATCGATTTCACCTTGTCAATTGGGAATTGGTGAAGTGCCCAATCAAGGAGGGCGAACTGCAAATTAGAGACCCTCTTCAAGCTAATTTAGCGATGGGCTGTAAGATCCTATGGCAGATAACCTCTGAGCCTATGCATCCAACTAGTCAGATTTTTATTCACAAATATCTAAGGAACAGACCGATCACCACCTTCAACCCAGCCTCTTCTCCTAAAGGTACTTTGGCATGGAGACTCTGTTGTAGAGGGCTAGATTTCTTCAGAATGCATTTGTACAAAGTACCTGGCAATGGCAAAACGACTTGGTTGTGGAAAGACCGAATCATGGGCCATCCCCCCCTCTCAGAGAAAAAAGAAATTGCAGGAATAAGAGCATGGTTAAGATCAAGAAGGATCAGAAAAATTGAGGACATAGTGGAATGGGACGAAGACGGCAATTGGAAGTGTTGGAATCTGCCCAACATTCCTGAGCAATTTATCGAGCAGTTAAACTTACTCATAGTTGAAATTGCAGACTTCGCCCCTGTCCATAAGAAGGAGGAAGACTCTTGGGGTTGGGGACAAACAGGGGTCTACACAGCTAAACAAGGGTATTTACAAATGCAAGGTAAAAAAGACTCAGCACACCCGGAAGGAGTGTGGAAGCAGATATGGGAGAGCTTCAGTATCCCGAAGATTAACTTCTTCTTCTGGACCTTGTTTCATAACAAAATTGTCACTGGCGAGAACCTTTGCAAACGGAACATCGTTGGTCCACATCGATGTGTGTTTTGTAAAAAAGCTCAGGAAACCTCAGCTCATATATTCCTCGAATGTGAGTTCGCTCAGAAGACTTGGACAAGTTTCTTAGCCGGTCTGAACGTTAGTTCTCCAGCGAACTGTTCAATCACAGAAATGTTCTTGACCTGGAAAGCTAGATATCCCCATTGCATTGCCACCAAGTCCCTCTGGTCCAAGGTGTGGGTTGCAGTCCCGAAGTACGTATGCTGGAAAGTGTGGCTCTCCCGGAATGAAATTATCTTTAACCAAACAGAAACATCAGCCGAAAAGGTAGCAGAAAAAGCCAAGAATCTTCTAATAGAGACACTGAGACAGTCCAGTGCAAGAGACAATACCTTAAGAGACGAAGAAAGAGCATGGCTGGGTGACTTCACTCCCATAATGTGTCCTTCTTCTGTCTCTCGGCCTCCTCTCAAGGAAAATTGGCAGATCCGTGACAATGCAGAAGGCTTCCAGAAGTGGTGGAAACTACAAGGTAAATGCACTATATTTTTTGACGGAGCCTCAAAAGGCAATCCAGGCAGGTCAGGGGCAGGGGGGATCATTTACTTTCCGAATGGAAGCAAAGAGTGTTTCAGTTGGGGCCTCGGAATAAAAACTAACAATCAGGCAGAAGTCCTTAGCCTCCTGAAAGCCTGTCAACTCGCCAGGGGAAAAGAATCTAAGGAGATAGCAGTGTTTGGAGATTCAGAATTGATGATCAAAGCCTTAAGGAAAAACAAAAGGCTCAATGATCCTATTCTGAACAAACAGATTCTAAGAGTGATCAGACTCTTGAAGGAATTCCCTTCAGTCCAAATCTTCCATATTCTCAGAGAATTGAACTCAGAAGCTGACTCTTTGGCAAACATCGGATGCAACCTGGAAAAAGGTATGATAAGCATAAACTCAGGTGAGGCGAATTCGGTTGTCATCCCCTAATCAGATTTGTGAGTTAGGAGAATTTCTGCCTCTGTAGTGAAAAGAGTAGGAGGTTATCAGCTCTTCAATTTTATCTCCTCCTTGCAAGAATCAGTTCTCAGTCATTCCCTCCTTGCAACATTCTAGGGGAGGCGTTGTTATTATCTGGTCCTGAAAACAGAGGTTAGGTGCGCAGCCTGCTAAGAAATTGAACCCACATTGCTTAAAAATCAGCCCTCATTCGCTTGATGGGATGCCGGACCCTGGGATCATGCAGTTTGGCATGATTGTGCAACAAAGAAGTGGCTAGTTCGTGAGTGGAAATGGAAAATGTTATTGGTTGACAGTAATAGGTTGTAGTACAAATATGGTGACAATTTGACAAAGATGAAGACAACAATCCAAAGGAGTTGATAACAGAACAAAGGTGCGGTCTTCCACGCAAAAAAGAGCTATTGACATCATATAAGGGAGATAGAAAAGTATCAACGGATGTATACACAGTGGATTATCAAGTTCCTCTGTTGACAACAGGCTTGTTTTCCTTGTTATGCTTGCTATGAAAGTGTGGTCGTATTACGCTGAGGTCGCAAGAATTGCTGAGAAGTGGCAGATTCCATCCAGCTGCAGTACAAATTCTTCAAGCCCGAGTTGTAAATTTGCAAATCCGAGTCTTCGAAATTTCTGGCAAAGAAACAGGGGCAACGATATCAAATCACAGGTCCAGGAAAAAGAAGAGAGGTGTGCTGTTTGTTATGGAATAGTAATCCTCAATGCATTCCCAATGTTAAAATAACCTGCTCTTAGCTTGTTCAAGCTCGAAGGGATGGCAGTTGTATTCAAATTCTCCCATAGATTATTCTCAGCAGCAGAATTCGCAGAGAACAGAACAAGACTTGTAAATCTGCTTTGACCTCGGTCATACATGAATAAAAATATTCGTTTTGGTTAAAAAAAAAAAAAAACTAAACTCAAGTTTTGTCATCTACCTTCTATGCAAAAGGGATGTCCTTGGTGATTCATTCAAATTCCTAGCTTTGAGATATTTTTTCATCGTGTCATGAGAGAAGAATCTATGCTCGAGTAGCTAGATTTGCTCTCTAGCTCCTTAAATCGAGTTTTGGTGGTTCATAACTCCAAACGTCAATATAAATCGTAGTGTAAAGAGAAAAACAATATTCTACTCAAGCTTGTGAGTCTCCTTTCAAGCTTTAGCAAAATACAAAGTAAAAGACTTTTAAATCCTACACTTTGATTTAGGAGTGTTTCTGCACTATTACATCGCCTACTAATTACTCATTTACCCAATCAGACGGATTTCTATTTTATAACACAAAATATTAAATAACAATTTAGTACTCATCCAAAATTTCAAAACACAAATCCACACAAAAAGAATCACAAAAATTTTGTGAGATATTTTTTAAATTTGATAAATATAATACACATATTTTCAAATTATAAATTTATGAGTTACATATCACACAGTAAGGATAAATGAATAGATGAGAACATACAAAGTATAAATTGCAATAGTATTTTCTGTGCAACAGAGTTAAACATAATGATAAAGAGATGAAAAAATCCATGTTAATGTAATTATTTTTCATATTAATGTGTGTTTTTTTATTAATTATATATCAAATATAGGTGTTAGAAGTTGTAATTACTTCTACATGTGGAGTTGGCTAAACAGAGAGACTGAGTTAAATGAGTGATTGAATGTTGAGTGTTGAAGGTTAAGTCAAGTCGAGTGATGACTGAAGAGTTAAGTGTAGTCCAAATTTAGAGCCTGAGTTAAATGAGTTAAGCACGTGGTTGCATGTCAAGATATTTTAGGCAAGTAGCTAGTTTGAAAAGGATAAATACCCTTCACCGGGTTCATTGTATGTATCATGTTTTGTGTGATCAATAGAAGAGCCGCAACTGGTGTCTTTTATGTGTGAATTCATATTTTGTCTCCTCCACCTTTCCAACAATAGGCTCATACTCTACTTTACAAACCCCTTTTTCTAAATAGTTTAATCTATAGCTTCTACTATACATCACAAGCTATAAATTGTTACAAATTTCATTAACAACCAGGAATTTACTTTCCAAAATCTCATAGTATAAAAAATTAACCAGCGTTCACATTCGTTAATGGGTAACATTATGCCATCTCCTAGATCCGGAAAAGTCTCTTAAAAATACACTGTCCATAAGAAATTAATAGTTCTGATTGGAAATCTGGTTTGCCACCTCCCGTATTGATCTGTGAACACAATATCCTATAACGAACTTGAATTGGCATATTAATCCTAGAACTGAATCGAACCGCCGAATATTAAAAAAAACGGTCAATTCGACCAAATTTGGTAACTATGTTTAATGCTGCATTTTTACTCCATGCAATTACCAATGATAATGGTTTGCTGTAACAACGGGGTCCAATTACAACAACTTCCGACTCAATTTTATGGTTTCCTTTCGATTCGGGGATTCAGACGATTTGGAATGGATGGTTGACTTTGACTTGGACAAATCAGTCTCCGATTTCTTGATCACATTGCCGGATCTGCTTTTATGTGATTCGCACATGCTCGCTATAGATATTCCTGTCAAAACCATGCCTCAAATCTCTTATTACATAAATACTTTAAATGAATTGTTGACATCAGAACAAAGGGCATCTGAGGGACCAACCTTCTCCCACAGTGAGATTGACATGCAGATCAATGATGTTGGGGCAATCGTTGCAGCACTCGAAAGTGTTGGGAATTTTCTGGTAAAGTCCAAAACAAAATCACTGAACACAAAGTAATACTTTGTTTTTGCCACAAGATCTTAACACAGGGAAGCTATAATTGATTTCTGAGAAGACAGATATTTTCTCACACATAAAAACACTTTGTATTCATTAATAAAAGACTTTATGTTACATACTTCTTCCTCTCACAGAGGGATTTACACAAAAACACTTTGATTCCACACAAAAAAAAATTCTCTGTCTCTGCCTGAACAATTTTACACTGCTGTGTAAAAATTTCCTTTTACATTTACTATTGTAAATAAAAAAAGACTCTTACATATCCCCTGCTGCATTCTTCACATTACATTTCAATCAACAAAAAAACGACATATGCGTTGCTACATATATTTCCTTTATGCTACTTCGTTTACATTGCATTTCCCTTTTTTTAACAAAATTACATTCGTCCTCTACTCTTTTTTTTCTTCGCACTGCTGTGCATTTTTTCCCTTGCATTACAATACATTGACTTTCGTTTTACCTATGCACTAAGAGAAACACCCATGAGAATTAAAAAAAATAATAATAAAATTAAATTCTACCTACATTTACTGACCACGGTAAATTCATTAAATTTTTAGCATGGCGATACATTCCTTTTATAATTAACTGTGTTATACAGTTGCTACGGAGGTCAAACAAAAAAAAAATTTACTTCACTTAACGCAATGTCATGTTGCAGGCATGAACGCAGCTTTGGATGCAATCAATGGTGGACAACCTTCCTTTTAGTCCAACGCATATCGCTTGCCCAAACCAAACGAACAATACGCCCCGATGAAAAGTGGTTTTTGGAAAAGTATAGTGGTCATGCATCGAAAGGTGTATAGTAGCGGTGGCATTTGAGAGAATACCACTTCTTCAGCAAAAGCGGTCCGATCGAAACAGGTTGTTTTCATGAATTAAATGCAGCAGTTGGAAATTACATTTCAACACTCCCCTTTAATTTCAACTGCTAGATTATCAGTCATACCCAAACATTTCCTCAAAAACTCAAAACTTTTCTGGTCTAATGGCTTGTTTAGAATGTCTGCAACTTGCTCCTAAGTCCTGCAATGTTGTAAAACAATTTCTCCATTGTTTACCAATTCCCTGATGTAATGAAACTTTGTGTCAATGTGCTTCGTTCTCTTACGAAACACAAAATTCTTGGATAATGTAATAGCTGAGATATTGTCACAAAAAATCACAGCTACTTGTGCTTGTTCTTTTCATAAGTTCCTTAACATCCTTCTCATCCAAACTGCTTGACATGCTGCTGCTGTAGCTGCCACATATTCTGCCTCTGTTGTAGACAATGCTACAATAGGCTATTTTTTAGAAGCCCATGAAATGGCTCCTGAACCCATGTGAAAAACATAACCGGATGTGCTTTTCTGTTCATCTACACTTACAGCCCAATCACTATCAGTGTATCAAATTAAATCTGAACATTATGAAGCAGTATATAAAATGGAAAATCTTTTAGTACCTTTAACATACCTCAGAATCCTTTTTGCTGCTTGCCAATGTGCTTCTTTTGGCCTCTCCATGAATCTGGAAATTAAACTAACAACATACATTATATTCGGCCTAGTTGCAGTCAAATACATGAGCCTGTCAACTATGCTCTTGTACAAACTAGGATCAAAATCCTTGTTGTTGTCCTCTTTATTGAGTTTTAATCCCATCACCGTGGGAGTGATTGCTGCCTTGTTGTCCTGCATATTAAATCTTTCCAACACTTCATTTGCATATTTCTCTTGTGAGATAAAAATCCCATTTTCACTTTGTTCTACTTCTATTCCTAAGAAGTATCTTAGAAAACCCATGTCAGTCCTCTCAAATTCCTCTTTCATGACTGCTTTGAAATTCTCAATGAGATAATCATCATTACCTTTGAAAATAACATCATCAACATACAACACAACAATTAAAATTTTACCATCCTTTTATTTGATGTAGAGGGTGGGTTCTCCCTCACATTTTTTAAATCCATTTTCCAGTAGATAGGAATCTATCATGCTGTACCATGCTCTTGGTGCTTGCTTCAGCCCATAAAGAGCTTTCTTCAATCTACACACTTTGTGTTCTTGGATTTTCTTTTCATAGCCTGAAGGTTGTTCAATGTAAACCTCTTCCATTAACACTCTATTTATAAATGTTGACTTCATGTCCATTAGGTAAACTTTCCACTTGTTTTGTGCTGCTATGGACAACACTGCTCTCACGGTTTCCATTCTTGCAACCGGTGTGAAAGTTTCCTCATAGTCTCTCCCATACTGCTGCTTATATCCTTTGACAACAAGTCTTTCCTTGTGTCTTTCTATTTTGCCGTCAGCATTACTATTGGTCTTGTAAACCCATTTGACACCAATGACTTCCTTTCCTTTTGGTAGTTCAACCAAATCCCATGTCTTGTTTCTTTCTATGGCATTGATCTCCTCATCCATAGCTTCTATCCATTTCTTATCCTTAATTGATTCTTCGAAATGAATAGGATCATCAACATGACAATATAATGCAAACAAAGAGTTCATTCCTTCATCATAAATGTCACTTAAATTTCTGAACTTCTTACCTCTTTCATTTGGTGTACAAGTGCTTGAAGACGCACTTGAATTTCCTCCTTGTGGTGTGCTTGGAAAAGCACTTTCATTTCTCCTCAAGGGTGTTGCTTGCTGCCCTTGTGTTGGCGCTGTTGTTTGGGGATGTATTTAAGCCATCTCCTCATCATCTTCATCATGTGACAAACAGTTTTTAACATTCATTGTTTTCTCTATGCTTCCATCCCAAGCTTCCTCCTCAATGAACTGAACATATCTGCTCACAAAAAACTTCTTGGTGGATAGGATATACAACCTGTAAGCTTTGGATTCCTCACTATATCCAATGAAAATACATTTCTCTCCTTTGCCATCCAACTTCTTCCTTCGCCGATCTGGAATGTGTGCATAAGCCACACATCCAAAAACTTTCATCTGGGTGACTCCTTTCTTTCTCCCACTCCATGCTTCTTCCGGCACTCTGTTCATCATTGCTTTTGTAGGACACCTATTCAAAATATATATTGCATAGTGTACAACTTCAACCCAATAATCATTTGGAAAATGCTTTGCCTTTAACATACTCCTCGCCATATCCATGATGGTCCTATTCTTTCTTTTAGCAACTCCATGTTGTTGCGGGGTGTACCTAGCTGTAAACTGCTTATAAATTTTATTTTCTCTACAAAAACGTAGAAATTCCTTGGAGATATACTCACCTAATCTATCAGTTCTCAGAACTTTGATATGCAGCCCACTTTGATTTTCTACAAGTACTTTGAAATTTCGAAATTTTTTCAAACACCTCACTTTTGTTCTTCATGAAATAAACCCAAGTTTTTCTAGTAAAATCATCAATTAATGTTAGAAAATATTGGCTGCCTGCTAGTGATGGAGTTTGCATCGGTCCACATAAATCTGAGTGGACAATCTCTAAGGGTGCTTTTTCCCTTATGCTTTTCCCTGATGGAAAAATTTCTCTGTGTTATTTCCCCAAGATACAACCTTCATAAAGGCTGTCCGGTTTCTCTATCAATGGTAATCCTCTTACCATTCCTTTTCTACTCAACAAGTTAAGACCTCCAAAGTTGAGATGTCCAAATCTCAATTGCCACAACCAATTTTCATCCTTTGGTACGCTTTGGAAAGCCTCTTGGGTAACTGCTGCAATTTCTACCCCATCTTTTAAAACTGCTTTTATTCTAAGAGGGAATATCTTGTTCCTTGTCATCTTCACTTCAGCAATACATCTTTTGCTAGGTGCTCTATCCATGATGGTGCACACATCATTCACAAAGAAAACATTTTACCCCTTTTGAACAAGCTGACCAATACTCAAGAGGTTACATTTCATTCCAGGAACATAATAGACATCTGCTATGGTTTTCTTTTCACCTTTCTTTGTAAATATTTTAACTTCTCCTTTTCCCATAACAAAAATTTTATTATCAGTCCCAAGTGTGACTTGTGACTTCACATTCTGATCTGACTTAGAAAACAGGGCTATGTTTCCTGTCATATGGTTGCTACAACCGGAATCTAGAAACCATATATCATCATTGTTTGTTTCAGCCATGTTACAAGCTAAATGCACATTATCGTGGCTGATATTTTCTCTAGTGATATTTTCACTAGATCTATTACTCATATCATGCTGCTTCTTCCTACATTCATTGGCATAATGCCCATATTTTTTACAGTAATAACATTGGACATTGGATTTTTCATACCTTTTTCCTTGAACATGATGTTGTCCACTTTGTTCACTACTACCTTGGCCTTGGTTCTGATTTGGATTGCTGCCTCTTCCTTGAACATTTGCTGGACTGTTTCTTCCACCTCTATTTTGGCTTCTACCTCTTCCTCTCTTGTTTCCTTTGCCTTGACCTCTTCCTCTTCCAAAGGACATCTGGGTCTTAAAGGCTTATTCTAGAGATGAGTTTTCACTTCTACTCAGCCTCTGCTCATGTGTTAAGTGATGCATGTAGCTCATCAACTGAGAAGTTTGAGAGATCCTTTGTCTCTTCTATGATGGTGACAATCACCTCAAACTCTGACGGGAGGACCCTTAATAGTTTCTCCACATTCCTCCTTTCTTCAAGAATTTCTCCATGAGTCCTTATCTGTGTGCCCAGACCAATTACATGTGTGAAGAATGAGTCAATATTGTCTGACTCCTTCATGTAAAGATTCTCAAAATCTCTCCTCAGCAGCTGTAATTTTGCTGTCTTCACTTTCTCCATGCCATGATAGTCTGTCTTGAGAGTTTGTCATGCTTCTTTGGATGTCTTGGCTGCTGCTATCCTTGGGAACACACTCTCATGCACTGCTTGATATAAAAATACGAGGGCTTTTGAATGCTTCTTCCTATTGCTCTTTAATAGATATTTTTGTGCCTGAGTTAATCTATTAAACTCATTTTCGTCTGCTGGTTCTTGAAAATCATCTTCAACTAATTCTCATAAATCTTGTAAGGCAAACATAGCTCTCATGGTTATTGCCCAATAGTCATAGTTTTTCCCATTAAACTGTGGGAGTTGAGTATTAAAGATACCCATGCTAGTGCTGGTGCTGGCGATTCTTGCACTCTAAACTATGCTTCTAATACTTGACTGTGTATTTAAAATAACTGTTTGTCTTCAACAACAACACAAAAAATAGTGTATTTAAAATAACTGTTTGTCTTCAACAACAACACAAAAATTAACTTGAGAAATACCTGGATCTTTTCTTGACTGTCTTCACTCTGCTGGAAAAGCTGCTGCAGCAAAAAATCCTTCCTTCAGCTTCTTTGACACCTTCAAAGAGCCTGGACAAGCTTTGATACCACTGTTGGGAATTTTCTGGTAAATTCCAAAACAAAATCATTGAAGAGAGTAATACTCTGTTTTTGGCACAAGATCTTAACACAGGGAAACTATAATTGATTTCTGAGAAAGATATTTTCTCACACATAAAAACACTTTGTATTCTACCTGTTACAGTCTTCTTCCTCTCATAGAGGAATTTACACAAAAACACTTTGATTCCACACAAAAAAGTTCTCTGTCTCTCTGTGTGAACAATTTTACACTGCTGTGTAAAAATTTCCTTTTACATTTACTATTGTAAATAAAAAAAAACTCTTACATATCCCCTACTGCGTTCTTCACAATACATTTCAATCAACAAAAAAATACATACATATGCGCTGCTACATATATTTCCCTCACGATGCTTCGTTTACATTGCATTCCCTTTTTTTAACAAAATTACATTCGTCCTCTGCTCTATTTTTGCTTCGCACTGTGCTGTGCGTTTTTTCCCTTGCATTCCAATAAATTGACTTTTGTTTTACCTATGCACTAAGGCAAACACCCGTGAGAAGTAAAAAAAAATAATAATAAAATTAAATTCTACCTACATTTACTGACAGAGTAAATTCATTAAATTTTTAGCATGGCGATACATTCCTTTTATAATTAGTGTTATATGGTTGCTAGGGAGGTCAAACAAAAAAGACTTTTACTTCACTTCACGCAATGTCTTGTTGCAGGCATGAACACAGCTTTGGATGCAATCAACAGTAGACAGTCTTCCTTTTAATCCAGCGGCTATTGCTTGCCCAAACCAAACTAATAATACGCCTGGATGAAAAGTGGTTTTTGGAAAAGTAGAGTGGACACGGTGGAAAAGTGTACAGTAATAGAAGCGTTTGAGAGAATACCACTTCCTCAGCAAAAACAGTCCGATAGAAACAGGTTGTTTTCATGAATCAAAAGAAGTCCGATAAAAACAGGTTGTTTTCATAAATTAAATGCGGCAGTTAGAAATTACATTTCAAAAGAAAAAACAAAACTTGGTACTAAATTCTGGTTCGTGTATAGAATAGGTGGACATTCCCACAACGATCCATTCCAAGCCGCACACATTTATGCACTGTTCCCTTTCTATCCATCCCACCGATTTTTCCACCATCACAAGCGATGACTAATGATGTATAACCAATATTGTTAGTCAAGATTATGATCGTCGCCAATGACGTGTCTATTAAAATTGGTAGTTGTGTAAGTAATGTGAGGTTTTTATGATTAATAATTAAAAGTTACCAGGCATTCAAATCATAGCTACCAAATATGCCCGTATCAGAGAAATAAATACGGAAATTTGGCAATTCAATTCGAACATCGAATAATTCGATAAAAAATTGATTCGGTTTAGTGCATAGATTTACAGAAAATTCACAGTTTATTGTGGGGTTTTGTTAATTTGGGTTTTTTTAGAATAGTAAGACAATAATTTTTTAGCACAAAATAGATAGTCGCCGGATGACATGTTGGAAATGGAAAGGTCGCTGGATTGTAAGTAGGAAATAGAAACAAATTTTGAGTAGGTAGGAAATGGAAACAAGTTCAGAGTGGAGAAAATTTTCCAATTTTCAAAGTTAAAGGGTTTAAAACACTGAGATAATAAATAAAGTAAAATCTTGAAAAGTAAATTTTATAATAACTAATTGATTTTCTAAATATAATATATTTATATTAAGAGAAATTTTATAAAGTATTTTTTAATATTTAATTTTTAAATATGTATTAATATAAAGATTTTAGATAAAATTTGAAATTAAAGAAAGGTAGTTTTGAGTTTAGAATATTTAATTTCTAAATAAATACTAATCATAAAACATTTTTAGATAAGATTTGAAAGTAAGAGGGAAGTTTTGAATTTTGAAGAGAAAAGAGATTTTTGGAGATAAGACAAATGTGATTATAGTTTTGGTAAGTAAACTGTAATTTTAAAATTGTTTATACTGATTAAAATTATTAAAAATTATTTAAATTTCAAAATGAATGGGAAAAAATTGATAAGACATTATTGTTACAAGAAAAAGAGTATAAATATTTAAATATTTAAGATATCTATTCTCAATTTTTTAGGAATTGAAAATTTTCCAATCAAATTTTTATAGTATCGTATCGAATTCAAATTCGAACTTGATAACTAAATTCAAATTGCAAGGAGTCGTTCATCATTACATCCTTCTCGAGCACACATCTATTACCAGACGAGGAAACAGAGAAGGCACAGAGTTCCAAGGGAAGCTCCTCGCACTTGATAATGGCGCCTGAACAAATACAGTACATCATCCCAACACATTAACTATGTAACGCCTCTATGATTAATCCACTGACTATTAGAAAACAAAGTAACGCCGGCAAGACCTCTATGATTAATCCAATGACTATTGTAAACAACGAGTAAATGATATAACAAAGAGTAACGGATCAAGAACAAGTCATAGATAGATCAAAGAACGCACTCTGTACTGCGTGCACGGTAATCGCAATTAATATGATGAAGAGGGCAACATGTATGGGCTTGGTGGCGACCATGTCTACTCAAAAACGACGCACTGCCTCTGAGCTTTGTTGTGAAAAAACAACCCAATCAGCTGAGCTCTTTATCGTTAGTGAGTTTGTAGGTGTGGCTGAGAATGAGAATGAAATGATGTATTTATTGTAGCATGAGGCCGTGGTGCCCCCTACAAGGAATATCTGAAAGTGTTAGTAGCGGGGAAGAGTGTTTCAAAGGGAGTTGTCTATAATGCGACTTTTTGGAGATTCCGGTGACGGAATCTGGCGAAGAAATTGAAGTAAAATCTTGATTTGTTGCAGTTAAAATGGTTTTTTAACTGCATATTTGGATTCAACACCCTGAAAAACCCCTGGGACATTTTGATTGTGTAGAAACTAGCTATCAAACTTGCGATTTGAATAAATTGCTGCTGGATTTTGACCAGAAAAACCCACCAGAAAAACTTCCAAAAAATCTCATTCATTATAGACAACTGCCTTTCAAAATTGGCAATGAGCGAACAGTATTTTTGACGTATGGAACACGCATGCCCTTTTCCTCCACAAATCAAGGCTAATTTAATTGGGCGGTCCTTCTCAGGTCGGCGACAGGCTCAGCGACTATAACGACTATATGTGCCTACAAGTTTGGAGTCGCAGTTGTTTCTTGCATGACACGTTCCCATCCACGATTCCTTTTCTCTACTCTTAATTTCAAAATGGTTCATCATATATTCCTTCACGATTCTATTTCTCCACTCAAATCGTTGATTACATATTCATTCGTGTGGTCAAAATGAAAGAAGACAGTCCATCCAAGGTCCGTAGGTAAGTCACGTTGATGGGACATCACAACTTACTGTTATTATTTAAATTTCAAAATGTGAGCCATTAAAGTCATGTGTTAATAGCAAGAAACATTTAAATTTCAAAATGTGAGTGATTGAAGTAGGGTGTTGGTGTGGTGTAATTATCATTTTCAAAGTGAATATACTAAATTATGAAAGAATTAATATAAAGCAGGGAAGATGTTCTTGTTAAGCTCAATTAATATTTTCCAGCTGTAACCTGCAGTTAATTAATTTTTCCAACTATAACCTACAGTTATGGAACTGAACTGCAGTCTTTCCTTAATTTGAGGAAACCAACTGCAGTAGTTTCCTTAAATTAAGGAAATCAACTGCGGTTAATTAATCTTCTGGTTGGAGCTTCTAAAGTGGCCCATTACTCCATCTGGAGTTCTCTGCCTTGATCTGTGGAACACCTGACACATAGCCATTAGAAGCTTGATGGAAGCTTTGCTATAAATTCATCTGATTGGTCCCCAAGCTAGCATCTCAATCCCCTTCAGTTGTTTACACCATCTAGCTGAGAGAGCATAGCTTGGAAGTGCCTTCAGATTTTCTGTGTTTTTTCTTTTTGCTTGGATTGAAGCTGGAGTGTTGTTGAAGTGAAGAAGCAAGTGGACTGTGCATCATCAATCGCATCAATGGCTGGAGGTATTCCTGGACTTCTAAAGTTTAATTTTGAGATTCTTTAAAAAGATTTAGAATCGTTGTAGATTTCTTACATTTGGTATCAGAGCAAAAGTTACCTCTGCCTTGATGTGTTCTGCAAACATTATGCTATTTCAACGGAGCTGTAGGCAAGACCTGTATGCTCATTTCGTATACGAGCAATACTTTTCCGACTGTAAGTTCGGCTCCCATAATGTTATGTCTCGATACTTCAGTATTTGCAAGCGTTTCATGCTTTCCCCCGAGAGATGTGTTTGAACAAACGAATTAGCAGAATTTCTGCGATTTTGGTTATTTTCGTCTACTCCGGGATGAGAGATTTGGTTTTTAATGTTCTGTTTGGGTTCTTGTTAAGTTTCCTCTGATCTGTAGAAGAATCATTGACATTATCTGTTTTTCAGGCCTGCTTTGAAGAATTTCAGAATTCTTTATATAGTCATACGGTAACTATAACAATATGGTCACATCCTGTGGTGGGAGTAGAGGGCTTAGTGGTCTCATCAGATCATTTGAAGAAGACTGACTATATAGGCTTTTAAGATGCAATGTTATGACCGTTGCTAAAATCCTAGGATTCTTGGAGGAGGTCCATTTTAGTCCCCAAAGAGGGATTACAAGGTTTTTTTTTATTTTGATTTGGTGAAGCTCGGAGTTTAATGAATAGTAATGAACTCTATTTCCTTTAGGCGCCCATGTGCTCGCTTGTCTGCGGTGGTCTACTTTCTATATATTTTTGTTTGATTTATAAACTTAAGGACGGAGCCTGAAGTCAAGCTAGTTAGCCTTCGAACTGCATTTGCTATGCAAGTGCAAAGTAGATCAATGCTGCTTCAGTCAATCTCTGGGGTTTGTTTATAAATTGAAAAATCGATTTGCAGTCATTTACGGTAATGTTGACTGCTTTAGCTTTAATTTTGAAAAATTATTTGACAGTTATATGAAGTTTATTTAAAATGTCATTTTGACTTACTCCTTTCAGTAAACATTATTTTACTGGTTAAATGTAAAGAATAATGTCTAGTGATCTATATAATTTTATTTAATTAGAGAATAGCCACAACATCTTTAATTAATTAAAATTATATATTTTGATTGGTTAGATCACATAAAGATTATT